>JAJOOE010011293.1:0-39696 GCA_036250405.1 Solanum raphanifolium
TAAAAGTGGACAGTATGGACAACGAGATACAAAAGCTAAAGACTAATGAAGATAATCTGAAGTCTAAAGCTAGTCAGCAGCATGACTATAAAAATGCGGAGCTACGTCGATCGGAAGACGAAAAAAACCCAGAGCTAAAAGGAGACGATAGGAAACTCCCTAAAACCCATAACATTTGTTTAAATATAGCTACAGGTACAAGCAAACAAGTTAGTGATAAACAACATAAAAATGCTAACTTGAACCAGCTATTCGAAAACCATTTACCCAAAGGACAACTAGACATATGTCCATAGAACCACAAACATCTACGTACGCAGATAGTTTGCAAAACCAAAATGAGAAAAAGACATATAACTACATCACACGAACCTATATCGAAAATATACACAAAATCCAAACTTATTTAAACCGCAACTCCATATCAACTACAAAAGAACCAAACCAAGATTTTTTGACACAAAAGTTACAAGGATATAACAAGTTAATTGCACGGCCAAAAACTAACGCTAATTTAGTAAGAACATGTTACAACTATGGATTGTTAAATACCGTATACACATACGACGGAGAAGAAGTTAGTAGAATACCGGAGCTACAGAAAGCATTCGTCACCTACAAAAGAGTTACAAAAGGAAATTTATTTTATATAAAATTCTATACAGCACCAGTGGAAATATTATACGAGGAAATAAAACCTCCAATATAGGTTATCAAGATAGGATTGACTAAAGATATGATTATACCCGAGGACATCGGACAACAAGAAGAGATATGCAAAATAGAGATACCAAGTTTTTATGCCAACAAAAGAATAATTGGTATATCAACTATCATACAGGAGCTAGCAAATAATTATTTAAATGGAAACGCTATATGGAGCTACTATGCAAGAGATTAGCTAATGATTTATTCCAATTCAAGGGATCTAAGGAAAGCAGATATGGATGAAGTCCAGAGATGGATTTTGTCATTACTTAAGCCAGAAGAATGACCTACGACGAGAGCACTAAAGACAAGATTTATTTCAACGGAGTTACTAACCAGATATTGCAAATTAATTGGACATAAATATCCTGATCACATATGTTCGAAATGTAACGGTGAAGATAACATAATTCCAGATGTCGATTTAGAGTAAAAGAAGACGGTGAAGATAAGATGCGGACAAAATAAAAAAGATAAGACGGAAGACAAAGTGGCAGAAAAGATAAAGGAAAGTTAAAGTTTTTTGACTAAGTATGTAAAATAACTTGACAATGTAAATTATTAGTCAAGCATTATTATTGTAAAAGACAAGGTAGTGTAAAATAGTCAATAAGTGCATGTGCATATTAAGGACAAGTGTAAAAGTTAGGAGACAAGGTTGTAAATAAGTCTTAATAAGATAGTAGTAGATTAGAATAGGAAACTATTCATGAATAGTAGTAAATAGTAGTGGACAGGTGTAAAAAACGTATTAGGATATGTGTTTAGAATAGTAAATGTGTATGTCTATATAAAGACTTAGTCGTAAACATTGTAAAGGGAGGCAATGCCTAAAGATATAAAACTTTCTTTTACTTTCTTTTCAAAAACTCTCTCAACTAAAAAATTAGTATTTTGACAAATGGAGCAACAATCTGAAATCCAATTAGATATTTCAGATAGCATGAATAAGCAAGAGGCAATGGTATATTGTTCCAAAAATATGTACAACTAATTTCATATATTCTTGAATATCATATATGTGATTGAATAAATTTATGTTAGTTATTATGTATTAGAATTATTTGAATCATGATTTCTAGTTTATTAGCACACTGGAAACGGGGAGAAAACTTCTATACTATGCCATCCTAATGTTGAAACCAGTAGGCTAGGGAAGCCGTTAGGAGAGTAAACAAAGTTGAGGCGATGATAAGAAGGAAGTATCTGCTAAAGTACGATGCTAGTAGTGATAGGAAAACATGATAAAGATAATCTACTTCATAATGATCTAATATGAATTTAATCAATAATGAATATGATAGGAAGAAATAATTGGAAAACAACTGCATAACGAAGACCATGAATACATATCTACATGATAAAATGATAAAAGACTACGAAACTTTAATACTATATATACTGAAAGATATAGAAATAATCGAATTAAGAAGAATAATATGGGAAAAAATATTTAATAACGACAACTTAGAAGATATACTAAATCAACAATGGTATGAAATAGACCTACACGATCTATACAGAGATAACGAAAGAATATAATGGTATGATTTAGAAATAAATTCAGATTAAAATGAACTACGAATATTTACGATATTGGACAGAATCTATGGAAGATATAAAACTATTAGAATAATTAATGGAGGTTTACTTTGACCATTACTCTTATATTGGAATGGATGTTAGGAAAACCTTCAATCAAGGACAAATTTGCAATAGTTCAAATGAACATCAACAATTTGCTAGAGGTACGGATAAAAAGGGAAGGACTGAATATTCTTTAAGTGATGGCAATTTTGAAGACTTGGATAATGATTTGTCATAAGAACACGCTATTTTACGAAGGGGCGAAAATGGGGCACTTGGATATGAAGTTAGCGATGAAGTGCGAAAATAGATGTCATGTAATGAAGGAGATTCTGATTATGTTGACTCTAAAACTTTCAAGAGCTTAAAAAGTAATCATAATTCAGATAGTAAGAACTTTCTTGAGTTCAATCCAAATTCAAATAAGTAAATGAGTTCAAGAATGTTGTGAAAACTCATGAAGTCAATCAAGGAAGGTATAAAAAATGGCATAAGAATGATAAGTAAATGATACAAGCAGTTTTTCCTATAAATTAAGATTGTGACAGAGATATTATGTATTCTAAAATGTACAAAGATAGTGTATTTCAAGTACAAACATATAATCTCACCCACAACTATAAAAATTGCACCAAATTATTAAAATCATCACGTCTTTGTTCATAGCTAGAGGATATCTTGATGTCTTAAAATCAAACAGGAATTGAAAGATATCCAAATTTGGAAATCATGTTAGTATTCAGTTAAGAGAACATGCGCCATTATCTAACTATAGAAGGGGAAATGAGGCAATTACACTAATCGATGGACATATCTCTGATCAATTCAAGTTATTGTGGAATTATTTTAATGATATCGTAAGGACAAATTCAAATACTTTAGTTTCTTTGAAGTTGATTGAAAATGAGGATCTCATCAAGCCTAATAGAATTTAGAGATTCTACATTTGTTTTAGTGCTTGCAAAGAAGAATTCAAGAGTGGTTGCAGAAAATATAAGCTGAAAACGGGGCTAATATATTTAGAACTGCCAATATTTTTGGTCTACGCGTGCGCGGGACCTAACCTGCGAAAGCGGAGTGCAGTGCACGATAGCACCAGCAAAGACTACATCAACTGCACTTTAAGGTTAAGAAAATGCACCGGTAGGGGCTCAAGATTCCTTTAGAACCCCTTGTACACAAACAAACTATTCTACCCCACAAAATTGATAATTCAGACTCAAAAAAATTGACGACACAACTAATGGAGGTCGTCCCATTAAAATATTTACCCAAGTCAACACTTACACAAAGTAACCAAACAAGAATAATGCAAGATCATCAAAAAATCAACTTGAGCACCTTGCGATCAGAACCGAAAGTCGTTCTAGACTAAATTCTAAATTTTGAAGTTAACCATTCTGATGTAATTCTTATTCAAGAACATATATCAAGAATGTTGACCAAAGTCAAATATTAGCCAAACATTCAAAAACTTTTCGCCTAATAGCTCAAACTGACGCTGAAGGCCTCGAGACCCGAACCAACCCTACTACTAGCCCAAAACAGTCCTTTAAGAGCTAATGGAAATGACAAAAATATCATAAAACATCAGATTATCCAAATGTTTACAAAAACTCAACTCTTTCAACTTAAAATCTATAAAAAGGGAAAACCTCACACAACTCTCTCCCTCTCACCTCGAAAAGTGTGCAACCCATCCCAAAACACCACAAACACTGTACAAAAGTTATGGGAAGGGGAAAAAAAATAAATTCACACAAAAACATGCAAATGACCATGAGTATCATTACAACATCCACTACTAAAATGACTTTCATCGTCAAACTTAAAAGAGAAGAAAGTACATGAAGGCTCGAAAAGATGAGGAGCTCTGGTACAAATGTCAAGCTCGGCCTCCTAAGTATCCTTCTCGACCAGATGATGCTTTCATTGAACCTTTACCGACGAGATCTCCTTAGACCTCATTTTCCTAACTTGCCTCTCTAGAATAGCCACATGCTCCTCCTAAAATGCCAAAGACTCATAAAGCTAAATAGTATCCCAGTAAAGTGTGTGAAACTCATTGGGAACATACCGTCTTAACATAGAGATATGAAACAAAAGGTTAACACCCGAAAGAGATGGGGGTAAGGCTAACTCATAGGACATCTCTCCAATCCATCTCAGAATCATAAAAGGGCCAATAAACTTAGCACTAAGCTTCCCCTTCCTCTCAAATCTCATAACACCCTTCATGGGCAACACTCGAAGAAATACTTGGTCGCCAATGAACTCTCTGATCAGCATAACTCTTTTACCTACTTTGGGTAGGGTAGAGCCACCCCTGCATCACATGAAAACTACTCATAGATTCACGCAACAAGTCGGTGCCCCACAACCTAACTTGAAAAGCATCAAACCAGCCTTCCAAAGATCGACATCTCCTGCCATAAAACTCTTAGAATGGAGCCATTTGAATACTCAAATGGTAGCTATTATTATACGTGAACCCCTCCAAAGCCAAGAACTGGTCCCACTAACCTCTACAATCAATAACACAAACACAGACCCAAAGTATGTCCTTCAAGACGTGAATAGTCCTCTTAAATTGACCATTGTCTTTGGACGGAAAGTTGTGTTAAGCTCAATTCTAGTACTCAACTCCCTCTAAAAAGACCTTCAAAAACATGAATTGAACTAAGTACCATGTTATGAAATGTTGGATACCGACACCCAAGCAAACGAAAAATCTCCCAAATGTAAATCTGAGCTAATCTCCATAAGCTATAGGTAGCTTGAACCAAAAAAAGTTAGAAAACTTGTTCAATTAATCTATAATGACGCAAATAGCCAGAAATCTCCAAAAAGTATGCGGAAATCCTACCATAAAGTCCATAGCTATCGGCTCCCACTTCCATTCTAGAATGGGTAACCGTTGGGTCAAACCACCTTTCCTCTATTGGTCACTTCACCCGCTGATAGTTCAAGCATCTAGCCACAAATGTCGCAATGTCCCTCTTAATCTCACACCACCAATAGTGGTGAATCAGATCATAATACATCTTCATCGTACGAGGATGAAAAAAGTATCTAAAACAATGGGACTCCTACAGAATAAACCAAACCAAATCTCTAACTCTAGAAATATAAATATGACCCCCGATCCTTAAAACATCATATCGATCCAAGGCTGACTTCTTAGCCTCACCACTAACAACTCTATCTCAAATCACCCTCAACCTCAGGTCCTAAAACTATTGTTCCTGAATCTGCTCCATCAATAAAGACATAACCTCCACATACGCGATCATCTTGCCGGACTCAGAAATATCATGATGAAACATCTAATTGTCTAGGGATAAGATGTCCTAAGAAAAAGGTCTCTCTTCCACGTCTAAGAAAGCCTAACTCCCTATACACACTGCCTTATGGTTCAAGGGATCTGCTACGACATTGGTCTTGCTCAGGTGATAGAGCATTGTCACATCATAGTCATTCAGGAACTCCAACAACCTAGGATGTCTCACATTAAGGTCCTTCTTACTAAAAATGTACTAAAGAGTACGTTGATTGGTGAATACCTTATAGAGAACTGCATAAAAGTAGTGCCTCCAAATCTTCAACGCGAAGACTATCGTTGCTAACTCCAAGTCAGAAGTAGGGTACTTCTCTCATAAATCTTCAACTTCCTAGAAAAATATATAACAACTCTTACCTGGTGCATCAACACAGAACCCATTCTAACACCAAAAGCATTATAATAGACTATAATTCCATGGAGTTCAACAAGAAGTGTCCAAATCAAAGGTGAAGTCAACAAGGTCGCGAGCTTCAGAAAGCTCACCTCATGGCACTCGCCAGACCACTTAAAATAGACATTCTTATGAGTCAAAAGTACTACAGTCGAAGAAAATACATTCACAAACTGTTGTGTAGTAGCATGCTAACCTAACATAACTCTAAACCTTAGTGGGAGAAGTAGGCTAGGACAAATCACGTATTGCCTTTATCTTTGCCGATCCACCGTAATTCTATTCTTAAACACCGTGTTCTTTAAAATTGCCGCACACTCAAGAAAAAACTCACACTTTGTGAATTTGGCATACAACTGTTCATCTCGTATTGTCTGGTACACAATCCTCAGATGCTACTCATATATATGCTCCCTACTTCTAGAGTAGATTAGAATGTCAGCGATAAAAATTTTCACAAAAGACTCTAAATAAAGTTGAACCACATGTTTATGAACTCTTTGAATGATGTTGGGGAATTTGTCCACCAGAAAGACATGAGTAGGAACTTGTAGTAGTAGGATCGAGTCCTAATAGTAGTCTTTGGAAGTCCACCACCCTAATCCTCAACTAGAGGTAGCCCGATCTCAAATCTATCTTAGAGAACATCCCTGAACTCTCTAGATGGTCAAACAATTACAATACACGCTATCAAATACCTATTCTTGATGGTCACCTTGTTCAACTACCTATAGTCAATACACATATGGAACATACAATCCCTTTTCTTCACGAACAAAACATGAGCATCCCAATGGGAAATACTAGGCCTAACGAACCCCTTACCCACAAGGTCCTACGACTGCTCTTTAAGGAAAGTCAACTCTGCTGGATCCATCTCATAGGGAAATATAAAAACTAGTCGCGTGCCTAGTTCAACATCAATGTTGAAGTCAATGTCACTATCAGGATAAAGACCGGGTAGAATGGAAGGAAACACATCCAAGAACTTTCTAAAAATAAGAACTGCCTTGTTAGAAGGAATTTTGCTACTGGTATCCCAAACATAAGCAAGATAAGCTGTACAACCCTTCCTACCAAACCCCGCACTATAAAACATAATATCACACCTCTCGACATATGCCTATCAACACCCGTCCACACAATTGGAGGGATACCATGTGTAATACCTCAAAAATCAGACCTAGAAATAAATGCAAAAAATTATTTGGTGTAGTGGACAACAGCAAGGATCATGGACCGTGAAAGGGTCCACAGTTCGTAGACCTGCCCATGGTCATGCCTTAAAAGTCATCAAATCGTAGCTCCGACCCCTCAAATCCTAAGTGAGTACCACAAGGACCTTCATGGTCTGTGGTCCTTCACATGGGCCGTACTGGCATCCGTGAAGGCCTTTCTAGTAAGTCCCCTCACCAGTCCCTTCAGACCCTCAGCCTAAGTGCAGACCACAGACGACTTCACGGTCAGTGGTCCTTTACACGAGTCGTGGGAGAGACCGTGGGGACTTAACCAGTAGACCCCTAGGACTTAGTCTCCAAACCACAGCCCATGTGAAGACCACGAACGACCTCACGGTTCGTGGGACTTCGCACGGGCCGTGGTAACGCCCATGAATCAGAGCACTCAGATTTCAGTCTAAGTGTAAGATCATGACCGACTTCACGGTCCGTGGTCTCTTTCACGGTCCATGAAGGTGTCTGTGGTCATCCCGTCAGGTTTTAAATAAGGGTATTTTGGTATTTTCCTTCTTCGTTAGACTTTTAAACCTTGTAGTTTTAGCCCTAAATTTCATGGTTTTGGTCAGTTTTAGCCTAGAAACATAACTAGAACTTACCTAAGTCAAATCATTAATCAAAACTTAGAAAATTAGAAGCAGAAGAGGAAAAAAAGTCGACCAACCTTAGCTCCAAGAACGCGGCGAGTTTTCATTAGTTTCAGTCCCGAAATCGAAAGATTTCTCCGTGGAATTTGTTACCAGGTATGTGAGATTTCACTAGTGGGTTTCTTTCGCCCATTAGGTCCCTAAAATTCAGTCAGATTCTTGATTCCCTTATTTTGAACGGACCTAGGTTTTCTAGAACTTCAACAGATTATCATGAATTCCTCATGTATATGTTCCAAATCAGATTATCATGTTATTACTCAGATTATTGCATGAATTTCAGAACCCTAGCTGTGTATTTCTTTAGTTCTTGAATTATACATGCTAGGCCAGATATTTCAGTTATTCAGTTATACATGCCTTAGTTATTAATGCATCAATATTAGATAAATTGTTGCATTCTCAATTTGCATGTTCAGTTCGAGCTATCCAGTATATTACAGAAAGTCATTCATAATGTGCTAATCACTTAATCTAATGGAGTAGCTTAATACCGAGTTGGACTAGGGTCAAACACCCATATAGTCCCAGAACTACAAGCCACATAGGTTGTAAGTCCCCTCTGTGGGCATCATTTTAGTTATCACGCCAGCATGCCTCTATACCTTTGGTAGGGTGTATTGGGTCCTCTCGATGAGGCGTATACATCGGACTCTACATTTAGCTCATGTGGTTTTATTATCGGTTATTAGTAGCTCCCACATCAGTCAGACTCTATTGCACTGACCTTTTTAGTACAATCAATATTTCTGTTTTAGCATGTTATGAACTTGGTCTTTGAATTCAGATAGTTCAGTATTCAGCATTTATACCATGTCCAGATTATATTATTGATTATTTTCTTTGTTTAGTTATATGTTATTTTAGCTTTATTCTATCATGCATGCTTAGTACCTTTCAGGTACTGACGTATATATTGCCTTACATCTTCTCGTGATGTAGGGTTAGGTCCTCAGCAGTCAGATCGCAGTTAGATCAGTTCCCAATCTCCAGTTCAGAAGTATCAGTGGTGAGTCCTCATTCTTCGAGGACTAGTGACATGTTTATCTTTATCGCTTTTAGTCTTTAGTTTTAGTCTTGCTAGATCTAGTTGGGGTCTGTCCCAACATTTTTAGTCAGTTTAGAGGCTTATTTCAGACATAGTTAGATTCAGCTTAGTATTTTGAGTTTGATATTTCTTTGTATTTAAACTCTCAGTTTTTCATATATTCAGATTAGTATATGGGTATTCCATATCATTTTCACTTTTCATGATTTAAGTTCCGCAATAGTTTTCATTATTCAGTTTAACTTTAGTATGCTCATGTCATGCCAGCAGGGTTAGGTTGGGGCCATTTGTGATCCTAAGTCCCATGTCCGCATCTCGGGGGTAGCTCGGGGTGTGACAAACTTGGTATCAAAGCACTAGGTTTAAGTTTTGTAGGATGTATAAAAAGCCGCACTAAGTAGAGTCTTTTTTCATGGATGTGAAGTGAACCACATCTAATGAAAAAGAGGCTACAAGGTGTTTTAGGAAAATTCTCATTTCTTGTTACTCTTATCGTGCGTAAGGTATGATCTAATTCTATTCTAACTCGATGTTTTACGTTTCAGTGATCATGCCTCCTCGTAGAGCTAACACCAGGAATGCAAACGTAACTCCTCCAGTCCCAGATCAGGAAGTTTCTAGTGTAGAATTTTGGAACGCCATTCAGATGTTGGCTCAGAGTGTGGCCAACCAGAATAATCAGTGGGTTCAAGTTTAGGAAAATGCCAACGTTGGGTCAGCTGTAGCTAGAGTGCGACACTTTGTTAAGATGAATCCGCTAGAGTTCTAACGATCACAAGTTGGAGATGATCCCCAAAACTTCATTGATGAGGTCAAGAAGATCGTTGAAGTGATGCAGGTAACTAGGAATGATCGTGTCGAGTTAGTATCTTACCAACTTAAGGATGTAGCTCATATTTGGTATACTCAGTGGAAAGAGAAAGGGGTGCATATGCAGCTCATATACTTGGGATTGTTTTAGCGAGACCTTTATGGACATGTTTTTCCCCATAGAGTTGAGATAAGCTAAGCCCCAAGAATTCATGAACTTAAGGCAGGGTAACATGACGGTCCAAGAGTATGGGATCAAGTTTAACCAACTCTCCAATTACGCTCCTCACATAGTTGCTGATTCCAAGGCTCAGATGAATAAGTTTTTATATGGGGTGTCGGACTTGGTGAAGACAGAGTGCAGGAATGCTATGTTGTTGGGAGACATGAACATCTCTAGGCATGTACTAGCTCAAGACAATGGGCAGCCCTCCATGATTTTCCTACAGGAAATGATTTTCTACTTTGTTTCCAGAAAATGCAACCTTCACATAAATCAAGATCACCCATTTCTGGTAACCCAACTACTATATTCTTCCTAGTCAATAATTTCAGCCCATTAATGTTCAAATGGCCATAGCGAAGATGCCATAGTTGAGTTTCATTAACACCTTTAGAAATTATGGCATTATTTTCCACACTTGAAACATTAAGGGGAAACATGCTATTTTGGGTCATAGGCACAACTGCTATAGTCTGACCAGACTTAATATCACTGACAACACATGAACTATTTTAAAACAAAACAGAGTAACCACTTGCCATCAATTGTCCAACACTCAGCAAATTATGTGCCAAACTAGGAATAAGTTGCACATCGCAAAAGAGTTTTACATTACCTTGCATTGTCTTGATGGCTATGGTTCCTTTGCCTTCAACTTGAACTTGCTTGTCATCACCAAGTCGAACCTCTCTTTTGTGACTCATCGAGGTCTCTAAATAAAGACCTTATGACAGTCATATGATTCGAGCGTCCACTATCAATAAACCAAACATTATCAGTAATGTTAGTGATTGAAGAATGAGCCATGAATAGCTTACTTTCATTCTCAGAGAAATTTGCTTGATTCTGCTCGTCCTTTTGCTTAATCCAACAATATGTTTCAGTATGACCAAACTTTTTGCAATACTGGCACTGAAAGTCACTCTTGGGCTGACGAGTGTGATTGAATTGACTTCTGCCTTTATCGCGACCTCGACCTCGGCCACGAAATCTGCCTCTTCCTCTACCTCTTCCAGATGACTCATCTTTCACTTGGAATGCTTTTTCTTCAATCTTCTCATAAGACTTGTTTATCCTATCTTCATGAGCTAATAAATAACCCATTAATTCATCAAATGAATAATCAGATAAATCCTTGGATTCTTCAATAGTAGCAACCAGATGCTCAAATTTTTTGGTTAAAGATCTCAACACCTTTTCCACAACAATTTCATCACTAATATTCTCCCCATACGACTTCATGAGATTAACAATGGAAGAAACTCTAGACCTATAATCTTGAACAAATTCATTACTTTTCATAAGTAAAGTTTCAAAATTACGGCGCGAAGTTTGTAATTTTACAGCAATTACCTTTTTATCTCCCATATACTCATATTGCAGAATTTCCCAAGCTTCGTGATAAGTCTCTGCTGCTGAAATTCGGGGAAAGATATCATCATGAAGGGCTTGTTGAATAAGGAACAACGCCTTTGAGTCTTTCTTGCGATTCTCCCGTAGCCATTGTGCGTGGCCTTCATCCGGATCTGCAAATCCACTCTCCACCAAGTCCCACAACTCTTGAGACTTGAAGAGAGTCTTCATCTTAAGACTCCAAAAATGATAATTCATCCCTTTGAAAATTGGAAGATGTTGGGAGTTACTGTTAGAGTTTGCTGCCATTGTTTCTCTGGTTTGGTATTTCTGTGGCTAAAATTTTATCTCTCGTTACTCTTAAAACTAGCGCTGATACCAAATTTGTTGGATGAAAAAGGCAAAAATAAATGAAAGAGTTTGAGAGACAGAAGATTTCTTTTACTGCAAAACTTTCTTACTTAAAAACCAAAACTCCTATTGCCCTTTTATAGGCTTACAATTAACTACTAAAGCTAAAATAAAGCAACACACAAATAATGGAAAACATGGAAAAATGGTAAACATGGTCCACTACAATAAGAATATAATTTCATTGACTAAGTAAAACATAAACCCACTAATCCTAGAAAGTAAACCCACAAATAGATTAATGCAAACTAACTATTTTGAAGAATTAGTCAACAAATTCTACAATCTATAGTTGCTTGTATGGCCCGTACAAGCCATCGATAGAACTTAAAATGCCAAAATTTCATCAAGTCTAATATCTATTCAACGAGCCTCATCCACGACCCATAGACCCATCCACGAGCCATACTTTTGGCTCATGGAATCCCATCTAAGACTTAACATTTTCCTAAACTCCAGGAAAGTAACAACGACTTGCTCATACGTCCCGTACAATCTTGTTAAGTCCATACAAGGTCTTGTAGAATTAGTGCACCAACAACTCTCTACAACTTTTCAACTTCCAATTGACATTTACATTTTCGAAGTGTTACATTTATGGTTTTGTAGTTCAAAGAAGTGAAGTCAAAGTGTATAAGCTTCAACTAGTGTCATTCCATTCATGGCCTTTGTTGTTTGTCTATTTTGCAAGTAAAACGATGTGTTTACCGCCTTTGCCCAACAAGACATTGAAACTCATTGACAAACCTGGAACTAAGCAATTTATTGGGTTTAAATGGGTGTACATATATAGTGAAGTTTAATGCGGATGTATCCATCAACAAGTACACATCAAAGCTTATTGTTAAAGGTTATTCTCAACCACCTGGATATGATTAATTTTGCACATGTTGCAAGAATGGACACCATCAGAATTTTCATTGCATTGGCAGCACAAATGAAGTGGAAAATCATGCATTAAGATGTCAAATCTGCCTTCTCGAATAATTTTCTGGAAGAGGAGATTTATGTAGCTCAACCTGAAGGTTTTGTAGTTCAAGGAAGTTAAGGTAAGGTGTATAAGATTCAACTAGTGTCATTCCATTCACGGCCCTTGTTGGTAATCTATTTTTTAACTAATCGATGTATTTACCGCCTCTGCCAAAAATGACTTTGGCAACTTTCTCTTTATAGAGCTCGGTTGCTTCTTTTTCCTTACAGGCAGAAGTTTTAGTATATCTGGGATTGAACTATTCTTGGTGCATTGACAAAAGCAGCAGATAAAATTATGTCGAACTCAATACCTACCATTGATTTCTCACCCGAGTCAATTTCTACTCTTTTTTCTTCCGACTTTAGAACATCATCACACAAAATCTGTAAAACCATGATTCTGTGTGATGATGGTCTGAATTCTAAAGAAATAAAAGCAGAAATTGACACACATGAAGAATAAATGGTAGGTATTGAGTTAGATGAAACTACAAATTTTGCTTTTTTCAGTGCACCAAGAATATTTTATCCTAGATATGCTAAAACTTTTTCCTGCAAGGAATAGAAGCAATCGAGCTCACTAAACAAAAAGTGGCCAAAATCTTTTTTGGGCAGAGGCGGTAAACACATCGATTTACTTGAAGGGGAAATTAAAATCCGACATTTAGATGTCAAATCTTCCTTCTAAAATTGTTATCTAGAAGAAGAGATTTATGTAGCTCAGCCCAAAGTTTTGTAGTTCAAGGAAGTGAAGGTACAGTGTATAAGTTTCTAGTGGTTACATTTCATCCACGACCCTTGTTTATAATCTATTTTACGGGTAAATCGATGTGTTGCCGCCTCTGCCCAAAAAGTCTTTGGAAACTTTTTCTTTATAGAGCTCAGTTACTTTTTGTTCCTTACAGGCAGAAGTTTTAGCCTATCTGGGATGAACTAATCTTGGAGCATTGACAGAAGCAACACCTATACTTATATCTGACTTTATACCTACCATTAACTCTTCACGCTTCAGAATTTAGAACACTATCACACAAAATCTTCAAAATAATAATTTTGTGCGATGATGTTCTAAACTCTTAAGAAATAAGAGCAGAAATAGACATCCATGAAGAATCAATGGTAGGTATAAAATCAATTATAAGTACAGGTGTTTCTTATGTCAATGCTCCAAGAATAGTTCATTTCTAATATGCTAAAACTTCTGCATGTAAGGAAAAAGAAGCCATCGAGTTCTATAAAGAAAGAGTTTCCAAAGTCCTCTTTGAGCAGAGGCAGTAAAAACATCTATTTACTTGTAAAATAAACTACCAACTATGGTCATGGATGGAATGATACCAGTTGAAGCTTGGAATTGCATAAAACCATAAATAATACATTTAACGGTGTTTGGTTCATTGTGCTATACTCATGTACCAGCTGTCAAACTGTGCAAGCTTGATGAAAAAACTAAAAGGAATATTTTTTGTTGGTTGTAGCTCTATCTCTAAGGGCTATAGAATTTACAGTATTGAATTTGTGAAAGATTTTATAAGAAGAGATGTGAAGGTGGATGAAGACGCCTATTGGAATTTGAATATCTCTCAAGTCAAAAGGATGGATGTTGAACATGCGTTAGAAGATTCAAATGAAGACTTGGAGGCAGAGAATGATAAAGCTTTTTTTGTTAGAGGTACTAGACCTTTTGCAGAAATTTGTGGAAGATGTAATCTTGTTTTCCCTAAACCTTCAAACTTTCAAGATGCCAGTGGGATTGAAAAATGGATGAGAGCAATGAAGGAGGAAATATCCATGATTGAGAAGAACAAGACATGGAAGCTCATTGTCAAACTTGAAACAAAGCAAGTAATTGGAGTTAAATAGGTTTACTGAGTGAAGTTGAATGCAGATGGATCTATCAACAAGAACAAATCAAAGTTGGTTGATAAAGGTTATTATTGACATCCTGTAGTTCATTATTTAGATACTTTTGCACTTTTTCCAAGGATGGACACCATTATAATTTTGATTGCATTGGCAACACAAATGAAGTGGAAAATCTGGCATTTAGATGTCAAATCTGCCTTCTTGAATGGTTTTATAGAAGAGGAGATTTATGTAGCTCGACCCGAAGGTTTTGTAGTTCAATAAAGTGACAATGAGGTGTATAATCTTCAACTGGTGTCATTCCATCCATTGCCCTTTTTGGTAGTCTATTTTGCAAGTAAATCGATGTGTTTACTGCCTTTAGTCAAAAAGAGTTTGACAATTTTTTCTTCATAGAGATCGGTAGCTTCTTGTTCCTTATAAGGAGAAGTTTTAGCATATCTGGTATGAACATTTCTTGGTGCACTGACAAAAACAACACCAGTACTTATATCTAACTCGATACCTACCATTTTTTCTTCACGCATATCAATTTCTGCTCTTATTTCTTCAAAATTAGAGACATCGTCACACAATATCCGCAAAACATGATTTTGTCTGATGATGTTCTAAATTCTTAAGAAGTAAGAGCAGAAATTGACACACATGAAGAATCAATGGTAGGTATTGAGTCAGATATAAGTACATGTGTTTCTTCTATTAATGCACCAAAAATACTTCATCCCAGATATGATAAAACTTTTGCCTGCAAGGAACAAGAAGCCATAGAGCTCTATAAAAATAGGTACCAAAGTCGTTTTTGGGCAGAGGTGATAAACACACTGATATACTTGGAAAAGAGGTAACCAATAAGGGTCGTGGATGGAATGACACTAGTTTAAGCTTAGAATCCCATAAAACCATCAATAAGACATCTAAGGTGTTTGGTTCATTGTGTTTTACTCATATACCAACTATCAAAGGGAATAAGCTTGATTATAAACTAGAAAAAGGATTTTTGGTTGGATATAGCTCCATGTCTAAGGGCTATATCATTTACAATATTGAATAGAAAGTTTTTATATGCAGAGATGTGAAGGTGGATGAAGAGTCCTATTGTGATTTGAATATCTCTCAAGTCCGAAGGATGGATATTGAACCTGCTTTAGAAGATTCGAATAAAGACTTGGAAGCAAATAATGATGAGGATTTTTATGTTAGAGGTACTAGATATTTAGCAAAAAATTATGGAAGATGTAATCTTGTTATTGTGGAACCTTCAAACTTTCAAGATGCCAATGGGAATGAAGAATAGAAGGGAGCATTGAAGGAGGAAATAGCCATGATTGACAAGAACGAGTTGTGGAAACTCATTGATAAACCTTAAACTAAGCAAGTTATTGGAGTTAAATAGGTTTGTGTAGTGAAGTTTCATGCGGATGGATCAATCAACAAGAGCAAAGAGAATTTAGTTGTTAAAGTTTATTCTCAGAATTTTGATTGCATTGGCAGCACAGATGAAGTGGAAAATCCTTCATTTAGATGTTAAATCTGCTTTCCAGAATGGTTTTCTAGAAGAGGAGATTTATTGAGCTCAACCCGAAAGTTTTGTAGTTTAAGGAAGTGAAGGTAAGGTGTATAAGCTTCAACCCGTGTCATTCCATCCACGACCCTTGTTTGTAGTCTATTTTGCAAGTAAATCAATGTATTTATCGCCTCGACCCAAAAAGACTTTGGCAGCATTTCCATAACAGAGCTCGGTTGCCTCTCGTTCCTTGCAGGTAGAAGTTTTAGCATATCTGGGATGAACTAGTCTTGGTGCAATGACATAAGCAACACATGTACTTATATCTTGCTCAATACCTACCATTTATTCTTCACCTGTGTCAATATCTTCTCTTATTTCTTCATAACTTAGAACATCATCACATAAAATCTGCAAAACCCTAATTTTCTGTGAT
Source organism: Solanum raphanifolium (assembly GCA_036250405.1). Classification (NCBI taxonomy): domain Eukaryota; kingdom Viridiplantae; phylum Streptophyta; class Magnoliopsida; order Solanales; family Solanaceae; genus Solanum; species Solanum raphanifolium. The sequence goes on from JAJOOE010011293.1 coordinate 16,532, forward strand.
GACGTTCTAAATTCTACAGAAATAAGAGCAAAATTAACGCGCATGAAGAATCAATGGTAGCTATTGAGTCAGATATAAGTACAAAGTGTTGCTTTTGTCAGTGCACCAAGAATAGTTTATTCCAGATAAACTAAAACTTCTGCATGTAAGGAACAAAATCAACCGAGCTCTCTAAAGAAAAGTTTCCAAAGTCTTTTTTGGGCAGAAGAGATAAAGACATAGATTAATTATAAAAATAGACTTCCAACAAGGGCCGTGGGTTGAATGACATCAATTGAAGCTCGGAATTTCATAAAACCATAAATAAGACATCTTAATGTGTTTGGTTCATTGTGTTATACTCATGTACCAGCTTTCAATCGGAGAAAGTTTTATGCCAAAATTGAAAAAGGAATTTTGGTTTGTTATAGCTCTATCTCTATGAGCTATAGAATTTATAATATTGAATCTGAGAATGCTTTCATAAGTAGAGATGTGAAGGTGGATGAAGATTCTTATTGGGATAGGAATATCTCTCATGTCAGAATGATGGATGTTGAATCGGCTTTAGAAGATTCAAATGAAGTCTTGGAAGTAGAATGATGATGATTTTTCTGTTAGAGGTACTAGACCTTGGCAGAAATTTATGGAATATGTAATCTTGTTATCCTAGAACGTTCAAACTTTTAAGATTCTAGTTGGATTGAAGAATTCAAGCGAGCGAAATAGCCATGATTGAGAAGAATGAGACATGGAAACTCGTTGACAAACCTAAAACTAAGCAAGTTATTGGAGTTATATGGATGTACCAAGTAAAGTTGAATGCGGATAGCTATATCAACAAGAGCAAAGCAAGGCTGGTCGTTAAACATTATTCTCAACAACCTGGAGTTTATTATTTAGATACATTTTAACCTGTTCCAGATATACTTGGGAAAAAGACTACCAATAAGGGTCGTGGTGGAATGACACCAGTTTAAGCTTATACACCTTACCTTCACTTCCTTGAACTACAAAAGCTTCGGGTTGAGCTACATAAATCTCCTCATTTAGAAAACCATTCAAGAAGGCAGATTTGATATCTAAATACCAGATGTTCCTGCCAGATATAGCTCAGCACAAAGGTTTTGTAGTTCAAGGAAGTGAAGGTAAGGTGTATAAGCCTCAAAAAGCTCTATATGGTTTGAAGCAGCCTCCAAGGGCTTGGTACAGCAGAATCTATGCTCAATTGGCAACCAATGTTCCAAAAAAAAATAACAATGATGCTACACTTTATTTGTAGACACTTCTTAATGATGGAGCAAAATAGAGTGATGCTTCATTTTTTAGAAGTTTGATTTGAAGTTGTCTTGGCAGTTCAAGACCTGATTTAATGTATGCTGCTAGTTTTCTTTCAAGATTAATGCAAAGTCTCAGCGACATTCATTTTACTGCTGTGAAAAGAGTTCTTAGATACTTAGAAGGAACACTGTAAATTGGAATATGGTTCAGACCGTTGGAAGAAGGTGCTTTGCTATGGATTGTTGATAGTCATTGAGGTGGAAATATTGATGATATGAAGAACACTACTGGCTATGCTTTTTCCTTGGGTCTGGTGTGTTTTCATGGAATTCAAAGAAGATAGAAATAGTGGCGCAATCTACCGCAGAGGAAGAGTATTTAGCAGCCTCTACAGATGCAAATCAAGTTATTTGGTTAAGGAAAATTCTGAAGGATCTTGGAATGAAATTGCAAGTTGCAAATAAGATCAAGTGTAATTACAAATCAGCAATTCTAATTGCAGAAAATCCAGTGTGGCATGGTAAAACAAAGCATATCTTTGTAAAGTTTCATGCCATTAGAGAAGCCGAGAAGAAAAAGGAAATCAAGCTTGTTCATTGTTGTTCCCTATTGTTTAAGTTAATAAGCAATTGACAACTCTAAAATTGACTAGGTGACCTTCCTGGAATTGTTTACTCCAAAGCACCAAGATTATATACCTCATCAAAGTTGTTGAACAGAGGAACATAGCAAAGATATATTGATTTCAGTGCAAAAATGGGTAATGGACAACTACCCTTGTTTCTTCTATATGCCTTTCTCTGTCAACTACTTGGTTTCTCTTCATCCTTATTTAATTTGTGCCCCAGAGATCAATCTCGTTCTTCTGTAGTTTAAGAAAATGTTTACCATAACTCCTTATGTTTCTTATTGTTCCTACAAAACAAAAAATCAAAATATTGAGTCATGTCCCAACAGGGTTACATGGAATACAAGCACTAATTGTTTCTCATGGGCTGGAGTTTATTGTGATGAGACAACGGGACAAGTGATTGAGCTTGACCTTAGTTGCAACCAACTTCAAGGTAAGTTTCATCTTAACTGTAGCCTCTTTCAACTCTCCTCTCTCAAAAGGCTTGATTTGTCTCGTAATTATTTCTCTCGGTCGCACATTTAACCTAAATTTGGTGAGTTTTCTAGCTTAACACATCTTGATCTATTAGGTTCGAATATGTCAGGTCTGATCCCTTCTGAAATCTCTCACATTTCAAAATTCCAAGTTCTACGAATCTCAAGAAATAATGCACATGACTCGTAATTTTAAACTTCTAGTTAAGAACTTAACCTAATTAAGAGAACTTGACCTTTTCTTAGTGGACATCTCTTCCACCATTCCTCTAAATTTCTCTTCATCTTTAATATATCTAGAACTTTAAGAGACACAACTATTTGGAATATTTCCGGCAAGAGTTTTCCACCTTTCCACCTTTCAAACTTGAAATATATTTATTTATCATCCAATCCAAAGCTCACAGTACAATTTCCCACAACCAAATGGAATAGCAGTAAATCCCTCATAGAGTTCCCTCATAGAGTTATATCTCACTGGTGTGAATTTTATTTGATAAGATACCTTAATCATTTAGCTATTTAACTTTATTACTTCAATTGGACATGAGATCTTGTAATCTCTCAGGGTCCATTCCTCGACCTCTATGGAATCTCACCAACATAGAGTATTTGGTCCTTGATAATAACTACTTAGAAGGACCAATTTCCTTGTTCACACTTGAGAAGCTCATAGTTTTATCACTTCAAAATAAATATTTTGCGTGCATGTCCTTTAACGGTAGCTAGAGTCCACAACTTGAAAGTTTAGATATTTCTTCCAATTCCCTAACTGGTCCAATTCCTTCAAATATAAGTGTCACTCCCCGAGGCTACCCCCTAGACGTAACACGGAACCTAGGATCATGAGAGACCCCAAGCTAACCCTGAGTTTGGTATATCACAAGCATATGGAATATATATAACTAAGTAAGCGGAAGCATAACTGTAAAATGAGTCAAAACTAAAGGACTCCAAATGAGCGTAAATCTGAATATCTGTGGAAAAAAACCCCAAAACGTTGAACACTGACTCTATGTCTGAAAGCCTCTAATACTGATAAGCTGCTAGGACTAGTCCCCAACTAACTCTAAAACTATAGAAAGACTCAAAATAAACTAACTACACCAAACATGAAGAAAAGTCCTCGAACTATGATGACTCTCCACTGAAGTTGCTGAGTATGAGTTGGAAGTCGAACTAAGCATAATCTGGATGTTGAGTGCCACAACATACATCATAAAATGATGTAGCATAAAGTATGTAAATTCTTGACTGCAACAACTTCTAAGTTTCGTTTGTTTCATTCTTCTTCAAATGGGTAGAAAGAGATTGTTAGTGGGTGGGCGAGAGCCTCTTGCACATGAAAATGGAGCCCCGCAAGTGGTAGAGGTCGAGGTGGACCTAGAGGATTAGGAAGAACAAAAGTTACTGTACAAGATTGAGAGAACAAGTGGACATTGTCAGCAGAGACTATTATAAAGGTTGAGCAGGTTCACCGTGAATCAGATAGCGTAGGGCGATCCCAGCCTCCACCAAGATTTATTGCCAAGCAAATTTTACATGACACTCTAACGATGATCTTCAACTTTATTGATGCTACGTCTGAGGTGGGGACTTAGACTGGTACATCGACTAGTCCCCATATTAGAGACGAGGCTCAGACTTCTGCGCAAGAAGTGGTACTAGGTGCATATGTTTCAATGGTGAAATCTTGTACTATGGCTCCCCACTTAGTGGTTTAGTCGATTTTGACAATTACACTGCCCAAGGCAGCTAGGACTGTCATGTCTTCTGAGGAGCAAAAGATGTTAGGATGATCATCAGATTGGGTCCTCCAAGGCTCTCACGTTCTATAGGCAAGGATCCCACAAGTTTCTAGTGAATTTCTAAGAAAGGGTGCATAACCTTGGTCTAGTTGTGTCACACATGGATGATAACACTACTTTCCCTATGGATGGGCCAGCGAACAGTGGTGGAGGTCAAATCTGGAGTGTAGACCAGTTGGATCACCACTCACCTCCTATGTTATAGCTCATTTCTCTGAGGCTTTGTTGGAGAAGTATGTACCTCGTAGCTTTAAAGAGAGGTTGCCGGATGACTTCACAGATCTGTTGTAGGAAGTATGTCAATTTCAGAGTATGATACACGGCTTCATGAGCTAGCCAATCATACAACTACACTTATGGTAATAGAGTATATGTGAGTGCGTAGGTTGGTCAGAAGTTTGGCATTTCCCCTTTGGCTTGCTACAGAGTAGATGGTAGTGTTGAGATATTAATTTAATAGATAGTCTATCATGTGCACAACATCGAGGGGATACATCGTGAGGCATATGGAGGTAACAACAAGAGGCCCCATCGTGATGGTGGTTTAACCAGGTCTCAGTTATGTGGTAGGTGTTTTCCAAGTAGAGGTCACCCACAATAGTTTCAGCCTAGTAGGCTAATTCTGGCTTCTTCACAAATTAAAGATGATGGTTCCATGATGTCATTGGTTAGGGCAGCCATGCTTTGGCCATACTTCTCGGGGTTCACATTAGGGGTACATGGGTTGTAATGGTTAGTCGTGTCCAATCATGTCGTCTTAACATATTTTTTCTAGTAGGGGATGTTATAAGTGTGGTGTGTTGGGCTACTAAACTAGATATTGTCCTATGATTCATCACCGCATAAGACAAGTTTAGTAGTTTCAAGCCCATAGGGCTCTGATATTGTTAACTAAAAGTGGCGCACAAAGTAGCAGGGGTGGTCCCTAAGGTGATCGAGGTGTTTCTCAATCACTCAGGTTAGGTTGTGGAAGTGGGCGCGACAACATAAATGCATTTTACGTAAGCCAAAGGTGGAGGTTTCATATGTTGTCATCATAGGTAGGATCTTCGTCTCTCATCAACCTTCTTATGCTTTGTTTGATTTGAGATATACTTATTCATTTGTATCTTCCTATTATGATACACATTATAATTTTTCTTGTAAGACTTTGCATGTACCTGTGCGTGTAGCTATATCCCTAGGTGATTTTTAGTTGTGCATCGAGTGTATAAATCACGTGTGGTATCCATATTAGGGTATGACACTTGGTAGACTTGATTGTGTTGGATATGATAGATTTTGATGTGATATTACGCCTGGATTGTCCGTCTCTTTATTATGCGGTCTTGGATTGCTTTCCCAATATTATCACTTTGGGCATGCATAATATCCCTCCGATTGTGCGGATGGATGTCAATAGCCATATGTCAAGGGGTGTGATATTATTTGTTATAGTGTGGGGGTTGGTAGGAAGGGTTGTATAGCTTATCTTGCTTATGTTTGGGATACCACTAGCGAAATTCCTTCTAACAAGGAAGTTCATATTTTTAGAAAGTTCTTTGATGTGTTTGTCACGCCCCGAGCCGACACTCTGAGCGGGACCGGCACCCGGAGAAAATTGTTGGCCCCAAGCAAACCCTTGGCCTGGCTTTCTAAACTCAGCGGAAACCTAACTTAACAGAATAACTCAATGTAATGCAAGGTTATAAAACAACTTAAATGATGCATAACATGCCAAAAGGCAAATCGTGTCTAAAAATAGAATATTTACAAATATACATAGATGAGAGACTCAATACTAACTAACTGACTCTCTATGAAGCCTCTAAAATACTGAGATGGATGCTGGGACAGACCCCGCAACATCCTGATAAAACAAATCTAAGAGAACAAAATAACCGAGTCCTCCGGAAAGCAAGGAGGCTCACCACTGACTCTGGAGTGCTTAGCTAGATCAACGGTGTGCTGGATGCTGATTCGGGGTACCTATGTCTGCATCATCATAAGATGCAGGCCAACTGGCATCAGTACATAGAATGTACGAGTATGCGAGATGGAAAGCTAAACCACAACTTAAGTTTGAAAGGAGTACAAGAGAACACTTACCTTGGCTCTTCTCGACTTATGAATAACCGAACTCAATATAAAGCAATAAGACACATGCAATATATATACAGCTTTTAAAACATTGTAAACGACTTAGTTCGTTAATGATTAAAGGAATAATAAACTTAACTTTACTTATATAAAAGTAATATAACTTTAATGGGAGATTCTTTAACCGACAACCACCACTATGAGCCCTAGTGATGATACAATGTTTTACCTCACGTTGCCCAAGGACCATCATATACCTTGCCGTGATATAGGATCTTACTTAACTTAGTGGATCCACTAGCTTAACTTACGTGATCATCTAAAAAGTATGACCTGTTAACTCCCATGTTCGGCTAGATGGTTCTTATATAGAGTTGAGTTAATATGAACTCGTGTCCCCAATTCGGTGCTCAATACTACTCCCAAAAATATACTTTGGCTCATAAGTGTTTTAAACACAACTTTCTTTAGTTTGAGATAATTACTCAAAATCTAGCCCAAAGGCTCTTTTGGAAACATAGTTCCTTCTTACTCAAATGTAAAAGCATTTAGAAACTTCTTTGGGAATACATAGTTCCCTAATAACTTTTGAGAAATGAACTAAACTCTATACTCTTGGCTTAACTTGAAACTCAATACTCTTTACTTGACTTGAAACTTGAGCCTTAAAACGTTTAATGAAGACTCTTGAAAAACTTTAAAGACTTGCTTTGACTTGCTTCTTAACTCCTAAATTGACTTCTAACTTCACTTGACTTGATCTTAACTTTCCTCGAATTAGAGTACGGATTCTAGGGTAAAAATCTCATGTTTACGGATGAATTCGGGATGTTTGGATGTACCTTAGAGTGTTAAGAACAACTATAAAACATAGGTACATTACCAAAGAACATGCATGAGAAAGTGGGGAATAAATGGGAAGTCTTGGCATCCTCGGTGCTCTGCAAGGCGCGGAGCGCCAGCCCTCGAAGTTCAGAAGGGGCCTGCTGGCGCTCTGCTAGGCGCGCAGCCCCAAGGGGAAAAGTTCAGAACCCTTTTTGGGGCGCGCTGGCAGGCGCGACGCGCCACCCCTTTCCCCAGAAAACTCGACTTTTCTCCCTTGTTTTGCCAACTCTAAACCTCCTTAACTTCAATGGTTCCAGCCCCAAACAATTAGAATCAGAAACCCCTCAACATACAATAGATTTCAACTCAAAACACAACCAAAAACATGTCTCAAATCAACAAGGACCTCAACACAATCACAACCAATAACTTCAACAAACACAACCAACAACTTCAACAAACACAATCAATCTTTTCTCGAAATTAAACGAGTTTGGCGTGTGGGGGAAAGAACCAACCCAACACTATGAACTCACATACCTAGTAGGCATCACCCCCGATGATATCCACGACTATCTTGATGAATCCTTGCTCCTTCTTCGTTTTCTCTCTTCTCTCAAAAGCCCTAACTCTCACTCTTTAAAAAAAAAAAAACTGATTTTAAATCAGTCCAACACCACAGTATAACCGAAAGAAAATGGCTAGGGACAAGACCAAAATACCCTTACAAAATCGGGTTAACTGCCCTGCCAAAATCCCAAATTCCAAAGGGCATAACTCACTCATACGAACTCGAAATCGAGCAAACTCAGTGGCGTTGGAAAGATCATTCCAAGGTCTTTCCAAACATAACTGGAACTACACCTAATGCATCCTGAGCTAGGAGTTATGACTGTTCAAATTTGACCAAAAACTCACTTTTTCCCGTACTTAACCAAATTTTCCAAATTTTTGAATTCTTTCCAAAAATGACTATTTCCGATTTTTAAGCTTCTTCCTAGTTATCAACTTGCAAGATGTCACAATATCTCCCCCTTGGAAACATTCATCCTCGAATGAGGTTACTCTTACAAGGCTAAGGGTGTAACATCAATTCAAACACCCAACAAGCAATCATGCAAACAACAACCACAACTACATGCTCACTATAATTTAAAGAGCACTAAGACGGAAATTAGTACCTTAATCTGCATTTCCTCCGGATTCAAAGAGATATGGATATCTCTTCTTCATGTCCTCTTCGGCTTCCCAAGTAGCTTCCTCAACTAATTGGTTCCTCCAAAGGACCTTGACTGAGGCTACCTCTTTTGTCCTCAATTTGAGAATTTGGCGATCTAAAATCTGAACAGGAATCTCCTCATAAGATAAGCTATCCTTGATCCTAATACTTTCAGTTGGTAGGATCAATGAAAGATCGCTTATGAATTTCTTCAACATGAGGATGTGAAATACCGAATCAACTGCTGCTAGTTCCTGTGGTAGCTCCAACTCATAAGACACATTGCCAACCCTTTTGACTATGCGATAAGGTCCAATATACCGGGGACTGAGTTTCCCCTTCTTACCAAACCTCATAACCCGTTTCATGGGTGAAACTTTCAAATATACCCAGTCATCTACTTCGAACTCTAACGTCCTTCTCCTAACATCAGTGTAGGATTTTTGACAACTCTGTGCCGTTTTCAATCTCTCTTGAATCACTTTCACCTTCTCCATAGCTTGGTGAACTAAATCTGGTCCTATCAACCCTGCTTCACCAACTTCAAACCATCTAATAGGAGATCTACATCTTCTCCCATAAAGAGCTTCGTATGGAGCCATTTGGATGCTAGAGTGATAACTGTTGTTGTAGGCAAACTCAATGAGAGGTATGTGGTCATCCCAACTCCTTTTGAAATTGATTACACAAGCCCTCAACATATCTTCTAAAGTCTGAATAGTGCGCTCTGCTTGCCCATCAGTCTGAGGATGAAAGGCAGTACTTAAGTTCACCTTTGACCCCAAGACTTTCTGGAAAAATTTCCAGAACTGTGTAGTAAACTGTGCACCTCTATCTGAAATAATGGAGACTGGGACTCCATGAAGTCTCACTATCTCTTGAATATATAACTTGATATAATCTTATGTTGTATGGGTAGTCTTTACCAGTAGAAAATGGGCTGACTTTGTCATTCTGTCGATAATTACCCAAATAGAATCATGTTGTCTACGAGACTTGGCAACCCTCTGATGAAATCCATATTGATCATCTCCCACTTCTATTCGGGAAGTTCTGTCCTCTAAGCCAAACCACCGGGACTTTGGTGTTCAACTTTCACTTGCTGGCAATTTGGACACTTAGCAACAAACTCAGCAATGTCCTTCTTCATGCCATTCCACCAATAAACTTCTCTCAAGTCATGATACATCTTTGTGGAACCCGGATGAATGGAATATCTGGAGCTATGAGCTTCCTCCATAATTCTCTCCTGGAGTCCATCCACCATAGGAACACACAATCTACCTTGATATCTCAAAACACCATCTCCCCCATGTTCAAAAGCTAATACTTTCTGCTTTTGAACATTTGCCTTCAACTCAAGAAAAATGGGATCTTGGTCTTGTTTCTCTTTCATTTCTGACACTAATGATGACTCGGCCCCGTTCGTCACCGATATACCTCCTTCTGTGGAACCCATAAGTCTGACTCCCAGGCGTGCCAGTCTGTGCACATCTTTTGCTAACTCTCTCTTCCCTTTTTCAATATGGGTGGTGCTACCCATGGACAACCTGCTTAAAGCATCAGCAACAACATTAGCCTTACCTGAGTGGTACAGAATACTCAGGTCATAATCCTTGAGTAATTCTAACCACCTCCTCTGTCTGAGATTAAGCTCTTTCTAAGTGAACACATATTGAAGACTCTTGTGATCAGTAAATACATCAACATGCACACCATACAAGTAATGACGCCATATTTTCAAAGCGAATACTACAACAACTAGCTCTAAATCATGGGTTGGTTAGTTCTTCTCATGAACTTTCAACTGTTTAGAAGCATAAGCTATAACCTTGTCATTTTGCATTAAAACACAACCCAAACCAACTCTAGATGCATCACAATACACCACAAAACCTTGAGTACCTTCTGGTAAAGACAAAACTGGAGCAGTAATCAACCTCTTTTTTAATTCCTGAAAGCTTTTCTCACAAGCTTCAGACCATTGAAATTTCACTGCCTTCTAAGTCAACTTGGTCAAAGGAGATGCAATAGACGAGAACCCCTCTATAATCCTTCTATAATAGCCAGCTTATCCGAAGAAACTCCTAATTTCAGTTGGAGATGTGGGTCTAGGCCACTTCTGCACTGCCTCAATTTTTCGAGTATCAACTTTAATTCCATCACCGCACACAATGTGGCCTAGGAACACCACAGACTTAAGCAAAAACTCACACTTAGAGAACTTGGCATACAACTCCTTATCTTTCAAAGTCTGAAGAACTATTCTGAGATGGCTAGCATGATCTTCTTCATTCCTTGAATAGATTAGTATGTCATCAATGAAGACGATAACAAACATATTTAAATAAGGTTTGAAGACTCCATTCATAAGGTCCATGAAAGCTGCAGGTGCATTGGTCAAACCAAAGTACATGATCAAAAACTCATAATGACCGTATCTGGTTCTGAAAGTTGTCTTTGGAATATCACATTCCCTTACTCTTAACTAATGATAGCCCGATCTGAGGTCAATCTTCGAAAAACAAGAGGCACCCTGAAGCTGATCGAAAAGATCATTAATCCTCGGAAGAGGGTACTTATTCTTGATGGAAACCTTATTCAACTGGCGGTAATCTATACACATCCTAAGGGAACCATTTTTCTTTCTCACAAACAAGACCGGAGCGCCCCAAGGTGAGACACTTGGTCGAATGAAACCCTTATCTAGGAGATCTTTCAACTGCTCTTTCAACTCTTTCAACCCTGCTGGTGCAAATCTATAAGGCGGAATAGAGATAGGATGAGTATCTGGAATGAGGTCTATGCCGAAATCTATCTCTCTTGGAGGAGGAATTCCAGGTAGATCATCCGGAAAAACTTCTAGAAACTCTCTTACTATAGGAACTGACTGAAAATGAGGTATCTCAACACTAGAGTCATTAACTCGGACTAAGTGATAGATACAACCCTTTGAAACTAACTTTCTCGATTTAAGGTACGATTTGAAACGACCCTTAGGAACTGCTGAACTACTACTCCACTCTAAGACTGGCTCATTCGGAAACTGAAACTTGACCACTCGAGTTCTACAATCTAATGATGCATAACAAGCATGAAGTCAATCCATACCTAGAATGACATCGAAATCTACCATGTCTAACTCAACCAAATCAGCCATGGTACTCTTGTGATTGATGGAAATGGGACAATCACGATAGACTCTTTTTGCTAGAATAGACTCCCCAATAGGTGTAGAAACACAAAAAGGTTCACAAAGTCTTTCAGGAAGAACATCAAACTTATTTGCAACATAAGGAGTTACAAAAGACAAACTTGCTCCTAGATCTAGCAAAGCATACACATCAAAAGCAAAGACTTTGATCATACCAGTGACAACATTTGGAGAGTTCTCTTGCTCATGGCGACTGGTGATTGTATAGAGGCGGTTTGCTCCTCCACCTGTACTTGAAGTAGCTCCTCTAGGTGCCATCCTGTCTGGGGGAGCAACTGATGATGCTTGGGCCGTATTGCTCAGACTTCCACTACCTTGCCTGTTCTAAGGGCACTCCTTTATGAAGTGACCCTCTTGCCCACATTTAAAACAACCTGTCTGGCCATCACGACATTTACCCAGGTGGGTTCTACCACATCTAGCACATGCAGGAATCAAGTTACCTCATTGTGCCACACTACCCGAAGATTGTGCTGGTCTAGCCTTGAAGTCCTTCGAATTCTGGCCATTATGTTCACCTCTATATCTGGGTGCAGGTGCCCTAGCAGATGATGGAGCAGGTCCCTTTTGCCTTGTTGAAAGGACAGACGGTTTGCATTCCCTTTCTGCTGCCCGAACTCATTACCGGTCTTAATTCTCTTATTTTTGAACTCTTCTCTGTCCCTCAGGTTCTCTTCCTCAACCTACTACACATAGACCATCAACCTTGATATGTCAATGTCCCCGATAAGCATTGCAGCCCTAACATCCTTACTTGACAGACGAGACAACCCAGCTACAAACAAGCTCATTCTACTCCTCATGTCCGTAACTATCTCTGGAGCATAACGGGAGAGTTGGGTGAACTTCAACCCATACTCATGAACACTCAAAGAATCCTGCTTAAGTATGAGGAACTCACGTACCTTGGCCTCTTTCAATTCTCGAGGAAAGAAACGCCCCAAGGAAGCTTCCTCAAAACAGGCCCAACTCGCAGGTGGTGCATCTCAGCTCTACTCCCTTTCCACTGGTCGAACCAAGTTCTAGCAACATCTTTCAATTGATACGCAGCTAGTTCAACTCGCTCAGTATCTACCACATGCATCACATCAAAAATTTTCTTCAGCTCCTCAATGAAGTTCTCTGGATCCTCAATAGTGCTCGAACCCATGAAATTCGGAGGATTCATGCCCAAGAACTCATGAATCCTTGAAGTGCCAGTTCCTTCATGTCTATCTCCCCTCTGCTGACCATTCTGATTAGTTATAACTTGACTCAGAATTCTAATTGCCTCTCTGAACTCGGCATTAGAAACTTCCCCTTGAGGTTGCACTCCTGGGGCATAATGTAACTCTTGCTCATCAACATAACGTCTAGGAAGACGCCCTCTGCCAACTCTTCACGGAGGCATGACTATCTGAAACACACGCAAGCATGAATTAGAAAGAAACTATTTAGTGATAAACTCTAATGCACGAGATGAGTGTGAAAGAAGTGAGAAATCTTCCTAAATGTTGCAGCTTCCCAATTATAGATGTGGCGCGCTTCACACCGATAACTAGGACTCTACAGACACCGCTTCATAGACTCCCTAGGACTATTGAACTCTGTGCTCTGATACCAAGTTTGTCACACCCCGAGCCTACACCCTGGGTGGGACCGGCACCCGGAGACCATTGTTGGCCCCAAGCAAACCCTTGCCCTGGATTTCTAAACTCAGCGGAAACCTAACTCAACAGAATAACTCAATGCAATGCAAGGTTATAAAACAACTTAAATGATGCATAACATGCCAAAAGGCAACTCGTGTCTAAAAATAGAATATTTACATATATACATAGATGAGAGACTCAATACTAACTGACTGACTGTCGATGAAACCTCTAGAATACTAAGATGGATGTTGGGACAGACCCCGCAACATCCTGATAAAACTAAATTAAGAGAACAAAATAACTGAGTCCTTCAAAAAGCAAAGAGGCTCACCACTAACTCTGGAGTGCTTAGCTGGATCAACGACGTGCTGGATGCTGATCCGGGGTACCTGTGTCTGCATCGTCATAAAATGCAGGCCAACTGGCATCAGTACATTGAATGTACGAGTATGCTAGCTGGAAAGCTAAACCACAACTTAAGCTTGAAAGGAGTACAAGATAACACTTACCTTGGCTCTGCTCGACTTATGAATAACCGAACTCAATATAAAGCAATAAGACACATGCAATATATATACAGCTTTTAAAACAATGTAAACGACTTAGTTCGTTAATGATTAAAGAAATAACAAACTTAACTTTACTTATATAAAAGTACTATAACTTTAGTGGGAGATTCTTCAACCGACAACCACTACTATGAGCCCTAGTGATGATACAATGTTTTACCTCACGTTGCCCAAGGACCATCCAATACCTTGCCGTGATATAGGACCTTATTTAACTTAGTGGATCCACTAGCTTAACTTACGTGATCATCTAAAAAGTATGACTCATTAACTCCCATGTTCGGCTAGATGGTTCTTATGGAGAGTTGAGTTAATATGAACACGTGTCCCCAATTCGATGCTCAATACTACTCCCAAAAATATACTTTGGCTCATAAGTGTTTTAAACACAACTTTCTTTAGTTTGAGATAATTACTCAAAATCTAGCCCAAAGGCTCTTTTGGAAATATAGTTCCTTCTTACTCAAATGTTAAAACATTTAGAAACTTCTTTGGGAATACATAGTTCCCTAAAAACTTTTGAGAAATGAACTCAACTCTATACTCTTGGCTTAACTTGAAACTCAATACTCTTTACTTGACTTGAAACTTGAGCGTTAAAATGAAGTTAAAACGTTTAATGAAGACTCTTGAAAAACTTTAAAGACTTGCTTTGACTTGCTTCTTAATTCCTAAACTTGACTTCTAACTTCACTTGACTTGATCCTAACTTTCCTCGAATTGGAGTACGGATTCGAGGGTAAAAATCTCATGTTTACAGATGAATTCGGGATGTTTGGATGTACCTTAGAGTGTTGAGAACAACTATAAAACATAGGTACATTACCAAAGAACATGCATGAGAAAGTGGGGGATAAATGGGAAGTCTTGGCGTCCTTGGCGCTCTGCAAGGCGCGGAGCGCCAACCCTCGAAGTTCAGAAGGCGCCTGCTGGTGCTCTACTAGGCACGCCGCCCAAAGGGGAAAAGTTCAGAAGCCCTTTTGGGGGGAACTGGCAGGCGCAACGCGCCATCCCTTTCCCCAGAAAACTTGACTTTTCTCCCTTGTTTTGCCAACTCTAAACCTCCTTAACTTAAATGGTTCCAGCCCCAAACAATTAGAATCAGAAACCCCTCAACATACAATAGATTTCAACTCAAAACACAACCGAAAACATGTCTCAAATCAACAAGGACCTCAACACAATCACAACCAATAACTTCAACAAACACAACCAACAACTTCAACAAACACAATCAATCTTTTCTCGAAATTAAACGAGTTTGACATGTGGGGGAAAGAACCAACCCAACACTATGAACTCACATACCTAGTAGGGATCACCCCCGACGATATCCACGACGATCTTGACGAATCCTTGCTCCTTCTTCTCTTTCTCCTCTTCTTTCTCTCTTCTCTCAAAAGCCCTAACTCTCACTCTTTTAAAAAAAGAAGAACTTATTTAAAATCAGTCTAACACCACAATATAACCAAAAGAAAATGGCTAGGGAAAAGACCAAAATACCCTTACAAAATCGGGTTAACTGCCCTGCCAACAGCCCAACTTCCAAAGGGCATAACTCACTCATACGAACTCGGAATCGAGCTAACTCGGTGGCGTTGGAAAGATCATTCCAAGGTATTTACAAAAATAACTGGAACTAGATCTAACTCATCCTGAGATAGGAGTTATGACTGTTCAAAGTTGAGCAAAAACTCACTTTTTCCCATACTTAACCAAATTTTCCAGATTTTTGAATTCTTTCCAAAAATGACTATTTCCGATTTTTAAGCTTCTTCCTAGTTATCAACTTGCAAGATGTCACAGTTTCTTTCTGTTCTACCTAGTGTTTCTCCTAATAGCGGCATTGACTTCAACATTGATGTTGAACAGGGCACGCGACTAGGTTCTATATTTCCTTATCAAATGTATCCAACTGAGTTGAGTAACCTTAAGGAGCAGCTGTAGGATGGTGTGAGTAACGTGTTCCTTAGGCCTAGTTTTTCTCATTGAGGTACTCATGTTCTGTTCGTGAAGAATTTGTTTATTGCATATGTGTATTGACTATAGGTAGTTGAACAAGGTGACCATCAAGAATAGATATTTAATAGCGTGTATTCATAATTGTTTGACCAGCTAGAGAATGTAGCGATGTTCTCTAAGATAGATTTGAGATCAAGCTACCTTTTATTGAGGATTAGGGTGGTGGACTTCCAAAGACTAATATTAGGACTCGATACGACTACCATGAGTTCCTAGTCATGTCTTTCTAGTTGACCAATACCCCAACAACATTCAAAGAATTTATAAACCGTGTGGTTCAGCCTTATTTAGAGTCATTTGTGATAGTTTTCATAGATGACATTCTAATCTACTCCTAGAGTAGGGAGCATATGAGCAACATCTGAGGATTGTGAACCATACATTGCGAGATGAGCAGTTGTATGCCAAATTCACAAAGTGTGAGTTTTGCCTTGAGTGTATGGAATTCTTAGAAACAATTCATTTAAGAACATGATTACGATAGATAGACAAAGATTAAGGCAGTATGTGATTGGTCCTAGCCTACTTTTCCTACTGAAGTTTAGAATACTGTTGGGTTAGCATGCTACTACACATTGTTTGTGAATGTATTTTCTTTTATAGTAGTACCTTTGACTAGATTGACTCATAAGAATGTCCCTTTTCAGTGGTCTGGCGAGTGTCATGAAGTGAGCGTTCTAAAGTTCACGACCTTGTTCACTTCACCTTTGATTTTGACACTTCTTGTTGAACTTTATGGATTTATAGTCTACTATGATGCTTATGGTGTTGGCATGGCTTGTGTGTTGATGAAGTAGGTAAGAGTTATTACATATTTTTCTAGGAAGTTGAATATTCATGAAAGGAAGTACCTAACTTCTGACTTGGAGTTAGCGATAGTCTTCACGTTGAAGATTTGGAGGCACTACTTTTATGCAGTTCTCTCTGAGGTATTCACCAATCAGCATACTCTTTAGTACAGTTTTAGTCAGAAGGACCTTATTGTGAGACATCCTAGGTTGTTAGAATTCCTGAATGATTATGATGTGATAATTCTCTATCACCTGAGTAAGACAAAAATCATAGCAGATCCATTGTGTCAATTTTATGCTGAATGCCTCTCAAAGTGAGAGATTCTTTCCATTATATAGAGAAAATAAAGATTACACATCCATAAACGCATGTGGAAGAGTAATGACTCATTTATCTACAACTTCTCGTATATAATGACAATCCACTTCGATGTGTTTCGTCCTCTCATAAAAACTGGATTAGTAGCAATCTGAATAGCACTTGTATTGTCAACGTGGAGAGAAGTAGCATGGGATTGAGGAAATCCAATCTCAGGAAGTAATCAATGAAGCCATACAACCTCGGAGCAAATAGTAAACATGGATCGATATTCAGCCTCTGTTGAAGATTTTGACACACGATCTTGCTTTTTACTTTTCCAAGATATCAATGACTCTCCAAGAAACATGCACCAACCGGAGATTGAATGACGAGTATCAGGACATCCCGCCCAATCAGAATCACTGAGAGTATTAAGACAAATAGGAGAACCACTTGGAAAGAACAATCCACGAGTAGATGTTCCTAGAAGGTACCGAATGATGCGACGAACAGCCACCAAGTGGAGATGACGGGTAGCTTGCATAAATTGACTAACTTGTTGAACTGCAAAAGAGATATCAAGTCGAGTAATAGTAAGGTAATTTAGACTCCCAACTAATTGTCGAAATATAGTTGGATCAAGAAGAAGATCGCCTTCCTCACGACGATACTTGACATCCAATTCCAGTGGAGTATCTACGGAGTAGAAAACTTGAAGACCAGCCAAAGAAATCAAATCCTGAATATATTTGTGTTGGTTTAGAAACACACCTGAAGCAACATTATGAACTTCCAAACCCAAAAAATAAGTAAGAGTACCAAGATCTTTCATATGAAAAGAATCTTTAAGCTGTTGTTGGAGGCTAGTGATTAGTGAAGAATCAGTTCCTGTGATAATAATGTCATCTACATACACCAAAAGAAAAACACAACCTGTAGATGTTTTCCGAAGAAACAAAGATGAGTTATATTTGCTCTACTCAAAAGAAAATTGTAGCAAAGTAGACCGGAACTTATCAAACCAAGTTCTTAGAGCTTGTTTTAATCCATACAAAGACCGCTTCAACTTGCATACATATGATGTAGGCGATGAGAACAAACCATGTGGAGGTTTCATATAAATATCTTATTTAAGATCATCATGGAGAAAAGCATTTTTGACATCCACTTGATAAAGAGACCAGTTTTGTGAAGTAGCAATGGCAATAATAGTTCGCACCATAGTCATTTTGGCTATGGGTGCAAAAGTCTCCTCGTAGTCCACCCCATACTCTTGTTTGTTACCAAGAACAACCAATCAAGATTTGTACCGATCAAGAGTTCCATCAGAATGATGTTTTATTGATTAAAACCATTTACATCCAATAGGGTGAACATTTGAAGGACATGAAACAATGTCCCATGTGTCATTTTCTTTAAGAGCCAAAAGTTCTTTCTCCATTGCTTCCTGCCAACATTCATGCTTAGAAGCTTGTGAGTAACAAGATGGAATAGATATGTTGGATAAAGTAGAGGAAAATCCATACCAATTGGGAGTACGAGATACTCTAGTAGATCGCCGAGTAGACTCAAGAGGACTAGATCTTGAAGAATTCTCATATTCTAGTTGTGGTATAGTTTCAGGCGGCGGATCAGTGTCAGGATAGGATAAAGTTGGCCGACGTTGTTCATACACAAATCCAAGTTTGAACCTCTTAAAATAAGATGATAAATCCTGAAAAGTAGGAAGAAGAGGAGAAGTAAAATATGAATCTACAATCGTAGGAAAGAAATACTGATTCTCAAAGAAAATAACATTTATAGAAATACGAAATTTGTAACAACATTGATCATAGCAAATAAAACCTTTTTGTGTAGTACTATAACCCATAAAGGCACATTTAGGATATAGGACTAGGGCTCACCCTCTCGAGCTTAACCTCATGTCGACACACTCTTTAGGCCATCAGTCTAGAAATTTTGGTTTCACGACCTCTCTCTCGAGCAAGCCGAAAACACATGGGTGGACTTTTATTTGCAACTACAAACCCATTAAATTCGACCACAACTACTAGGTGAAATCACCATTAAACTACATTTAATCTATCAACAAGCAAGACCCAACAACAATAATAACCCATATTCGCTAAATCACACCCCAAGAATGAGGGTTTTTAGTAACACATCAAGAGATAGAAATTTATACCTAAATGAGCTTGCATTCAAATGGGTATGAAGATTTAAGTCTTGTTACAAGCCAAAAATGAAGAAATCAAGAGACCCAAGTCCAAATCCTTGGAGATGAAACCCTCTTCTTCTTCAAGTCTTCAAAACCCTCTCAAACTCAAAGCAAAATAAAAAGTACTATTCTATATGAAAATTATAAAAATTGTGTTTTTTCACACTAAAAATCTGATACTAAGGTATAACCCTCAATGAGTATTTATAGTTTTCAAAAATATATGTGCTGTAGCGGATCATTCAGCGACATTAGTCGGAATCGCTGATCAACCAACCTTCTGCATCGTCATGCTCTGGGTAATTGAGTGGTATGGTACTACTTTGCCGACTCCATTTTTTTGTCGACCTGATCTTTTTCTTCAGGGCTCAGCACACTGGAACAAAAGGCAAAGTAAGACCCTTCGGCGACTCGCCAAGTGTACTCGGCGATCCTCAAGCCTTCATTTCTTCGTTCAATTTAGCCTTATTCGTTCCTTTTTTGTGACATAGTGTCCGTGCCCTCTTTAACTTCAAATACCTGAAACTTAAGGGTTTTCATCACATATTGAGATAAAATAAGCATTTGAGGACACAATTTCTATTAAAATATCGCCCTAGATGAGTCTAATTTGTGGACTCATCAACACCCCCACTTAACTTTTGCTTGTCCTCAAGCAAACTCAAGTTCAGCCGTTCAAAAAGGGTGTCTCAAACAGTGCTACACAAGGCTGAATCATGAATGCACACAACAAGACTCAATTTACTTATGCAAGGATCAATTGTGTACTCAAAGATTCAAGTTGTGACACACCATTACCAAAAATTCTCATGCTCACAATACTTGCTTCAAATGCAAGTTCAAGCTCAACTATACTGTTCAAATGCTCTCACATAAAGAATGATTCCATATTCACACAATGGTTTCACAGTTTAAAGTTTTGGAAACAGATGCAACGCTCACACTCACAAAAAAGAACATAATGCATGCGTTCACCCATAGGTTTGCCCATATTTTCCAATCAACATTTGTTTCAGTTCACTCAAGATCAGAAAGGTCTTTTCAAGGATTGTAATGGGGCAGAGAGCAAAGGTATGGTCATTTAGGCTTAGTGACTTTTCATCCTCATGAAATGTGGTGCTCTCAACACATCCTTTTCTCTTCCTTCATCAATTTTTCTTCTAGTGCTCATAAGTCATCTTATTATTCACTCTCTATGGATTGCTTGGAAACCCAATTTCTTTTGTACTTTATTCCACTACTTTCTTTTTCATTTCTTTTCTTTTCTCTTTTTTTTATGAGGGGTTTCCATTTTCCGTAACACCATGGGTTAAGGGAAACTTTTCTTGCACTTCCTGATTTTCCCTTTCCCTTTTCACCACACCCCCAACTTAGGCTTTTGACCTAAGTTGGCTATTCACTAAACCACAAATCAAGAGGATTATAGGTAGTGGATTAAGAAAGGTCTAGATTTCATCAAGTTTCTTCCAAAGAAAGGTAAGGTTCAAGGGGTTTTCAAGAGAGGTTCACACACTCACGGGTAGGCCACAAAAGAGGTATATGTCAAATTGGCTCACACTCTTTAAAGTTGCCTAAGATCATCTCAAGAGCAAGCCTTACTTAATCAACTGGACTAACGCGGAAAATTCTAGGTGTATTCATGCATGGTTCAAATTAAGCTCATCACACAAGGCATTGACACTAAAGTCAAACAAGAATCCACACTTTAGCTAGTGTGCAACGGTCATCACAAGAGAATCAATTTGATAAATGGCTAATCACAATGAGATGCAAAGAGTTCACATATTGTCTATGCAACTTCATTTGGTCTCTTTGTAGCCGTACATTCATGTTTGTTCGATTGAGAGCACTATTCAAGTTATCGGTATTGATCGAAACCGAGACTCAAATTTTCAAGAGAACAACCACTTTAAATCACAAGAGGTGGCAAAAAAATTTGAAAAATAAATATTTTTTGGAAGGGTCAAAATCGCTTTGCAATTTAAAATTAAAGGAGCCACAAGCTCAAACATCCACAGTGAAGCAGTATTAACACAATTTTAAACAGAACAACCCAAATATATACACATAACACGAACAAAAGTAGCACACAAAAGGTGTGGGCCTTACCCCATCACAAATAAAAGCATTTGTCCTCAAATGCAAATGAAAGTATCCAAAAGTAAAAATAGAGAAAAATAGAGAAGGAGGTAAAGAGGGATCCTGTCTACGCAGTCGCTCCATCTGTTGGGGCCTCAATGCCCGGTGTAGTGCTCTGAATATGGGCATTAGTGCCCAGATTAACCTTAGAAGGGCCAGCATACGACAATACAATATGATCATCGCAAATGAGTACTAAATTTTTGAAAGTAAACTCGGGGTTCGGAAAACCAACCTTTGTGCCGATTAAAGTACTTTGAAATGCTGGGAGGCAATGAAATCCAACTTCGAGCACAAATCAACAACCAAAATACTTATGAAATGCAAAATTATTTAAAATACTAACTAGGTTCGAGATTTGGAAGATTAAAAGCGAGGGAAAGTAAAAGAGTTGGAAGTTTAAACCTTTGGCCTATTAAGAAACCGTCCAGTTCTCGCCCATTCGGTGACATTAGTCATGGTCACCGATCCATTATGTGACTCACCGAGTGGATACTTACCTCGCCGAATTTTACTAGATCTCCAGTAAAACTGGGGTCCAAACGGCGGACTAGAACGCAATCGCCGACCAGGTCGGTGATTTGCCAATAATTTCTTGGGCACACTGAGTTTTACAGACTCCACTTTGAAGTTATCTTTAGTCCAACGGTGGTCTAAGTCGGGGTTGGCGACTTCTTCGGCGATGCGTCAACCGGACTTTTAGTTCGCCAATCTCTACCTTTCTAACACATTCCACACTTTGACCTGCACAATCAACACACCATTATTTCTAAAACAAACATAAAGCGATAAAACCTTGGGTTGACTCCCAAGAAGCGCCTTAGTTAACGTCGTGGCATGATGCAGGTCCTGCCTCACTGTCTGTTATTGGAGCTAGGCCTAGTGTCACTAGGTAACCCCAATATATCGTTTGGATGGAGCTGAGGCATTGCAAACATCACGAGTGATCTGATGTGCTGGATTGATCTAGAATGAGCTCTAATCAATTGATTCAACACTTCAAAATTCTCTTTCATTTCGTCCAACACTCGATCTTGATCGGTGGACTTTTGGAGAATGATTTGAAGTGTGCCCTCAACATGAATTTTCTCATCTTCTCTTGACTTCTTCCGCGCATGAGGAGATATGTACCTCCCTTGGCGTTTGCACTGGTTTTCCACCTCAGATATTTTGGTGTTCAAGTCATTTAGTTGAGATACCAGTGCAACTATCTTGAAGTCACCCTCGACTTCTTGATCTGCCTCAACTGGCTTGCCACCGACTTCCTCTATCATGCTCAGAGGACCTGCAAACACAAACAATAAACAAAGAAAAATAAAACTGAAAGTAAAATTAGTAAAAACTACACTAAAAGAACAAAAACTCTAGCAGACCTGCATTTTCACGTAACACCACTCCCTGACAGCGACGCCATTTTGATCTTTATCGTGACCAATGACACTACTTCCGATTCAAGTGTCTACGATCGTCGATAATATAGTAACCCAACCGAGGGTTGGGGTCGTGTCCCAAGGAAATGGTTTTGAGAATTTATAGAAAAATAGAATTTAGTTCTAACTAGTCGTAGCTAAAGATATTAACGATTAAAAATATTGTAAATTAAAAGGGGACACAAGAGTGTCAATTAACAAATGGGGGTTTTGTCACAAGTAAGCTAAAATTAGCAAACTCAACAAAGAAATCTATGAATAAGAGGGGATTCTTGGGATGTGACTGGAATACGGGTTAATCTAAATTATTGGGTACATGCTTTCGATAGAAAATTTATAGAGTAATAGTAACTAGGCTAAGCTTTATGTGGGAATATGTTCTCTTTCGAGCAACTTACCCCATTTCAAATGGGTTCCTCTCGGACACCCACTTGCCGCATGAAGACCAGCCTACGCCTTACCCCACTCACTCTCTCGAGCTGAGTGTTAGGATATGGGACTAGGGCTCACCCTCTCGGGCTGAACCTCATGTCGACCCACTCCTTAGGC
>JAJOOE010011294.1:0-28366 GCA_036250405.1 Solanum raphanifolium
TGGGTGGGTGGGGGATCGAGGGTAGGGGTGAAAAAATGAAATTTTGAAGTTGAAAATATTTTTTAAAAACAAACTTAAAATATTTTTTTGGGGGCTGGTAGGGGAGGTGGGTGGGTGGGGGGCCTGGTAAGGGAGTGGGTGGGTAGGGGGGGTCGAGTGTAGGGGTGAAAAAAATGAAATTTTGAAGTTGAAAATCTTTTTTATAAACAAACTCAATTTTCTTTTGGGGGGGGGGTGGGTGGGTGGCCGGGTGGGAGATGGGTGGTCGAGGATCGGGATGAAAAAATAAAAATTTGAAGTTGAAAATATTTTTAAAAAACAAACTTAAATTTTTTTCTTTTTGAAGGGGGTGGGGGGTGATAGGGGGCTGATGGGGCGAGGGTAGGGGGTCTAGGGTAAAACAATAAAAAATTGAAATTAGAAATATCTTTTAAAACAACTTTTAATATTTTTTTGGGAGGGGGTGGTGGTAGGGGGTGGGGGTAGGGGTGAGGGTGAGGGTGGGGTAAAAAAATTGAATTTAAAAACAAGCTTTAAAATTATTAGTTTTTGGGGGGTGGTTGGGAGGGGGGCTGGTTTGAGGGTAGGGACAAAAAATTTTCAACAAAAAATAATTATAACTTGAAGTTGGAAGAGAGTTTTGGAAATGTTTTCCTTAAGTTTTGAAGGGAAGTCATTTTCCTTAAATTTGAGAAAAATGAGTTGATTTCGAAAATATTTAACTCAACCAAACATGAGAAAATTGGAAAACATGAAGATATTTGGCGATTAGAGGTGTATCTATTATTAAGAATATGTAGGATGAAACAAGAATGGAGTGACAACAATGAGAAGGAAAGACAAATCTTAAGGTATAAAAATTTCAACTTGAGAAGGACTAAAATAGAGTAGATGTATGTAGTGCAAGTTCAGTGATGCATCACATGAGAATTGTTACACAAGTCATCTCCATGAGAAAAAATTTCAAGTACCTTGGATCAATAATCCAAGGAAATAGAAAGATTGACGATGATGTCACACATCATATTGAAGGGTGAATGAAATGGTCGGAGGCTTGCATCTAGTGTCCTATGTAATAAAAATATATAATCAAGACTTAAAAGTAATTCGTGTTGCGTGTTAGATCAATTACTATGTTGTATGCGACATAGTCTTAGTCAATAAAGAACCCACAAGTTCATATCACGAAATTAGCGGAAATAAATATGCTTAGATGGATATGTGTGCATATGAGAGACAAGATTATGAATGAAGATATACATGACAATTTGGAAGAAGCCTTTGTGATTGAAAAAATGCGGAAAGCCAGATTGAGATGGTTCGATAATGTAAAGAGGAGGAACACAGATAGCCTAGTGTGATTAATATGCAAGTGGTTGACAATGGTATGTATAAAGGAAGGTAAAGGTAGACCGAAAAAAGAATTGAACGAGATGATTAGCCAAGACATGACTCATCTCTGACTACACGAAGGCGATAGATTTAACAAAAAGGGGCAATGAATTCTATCCTTAATAGGAAATTAGAAACGCAAAATAAAAATAAAAATAAAAATAGGAGTCTGAAATTTCTTTATTATAGAGTGTTGACAATTCATACCATGCAATTAACATGCCATAAATCCATATGTTGACACCACGTCCACGTGTGTCCATCGTCTTACGAATGGTTGATAAGTTGTTTATTTTTTTTATAAAATATAAAATGACTAAAATACTATTAAATATCTTAAACAAACTAAAAAGTGCATGCTTATAAACTAAAAAATAATAAGTTTGGTTGACCAATTCCACCACAATCTACCTTCCCTCTTCTCAACTAGGATTTGAAAGATAGTTGATGTAACCAAAAATATGTTTTAGAAAATTGTATTTCTCAATTTTCTAGAGACTAAGATTATATATATCGATAATGTAAATAATTTCCATATTATTATTTAATTCATCGGCTATTTCATTTTTCTATTTATCATATCATGTTTGTTATATAGAGTTTTTTGTTATTATAAGTCAACTTAATTTTAACATTCAAAAAAATATTACACAATATATGTAAAGAATTTTTTGATATCATGTTATTTTTACTTGTCATAGCATAAAACCTCCCTTATTTCTCAAGATTGAAAATCTTACTATTTATGAAAAATTACTTGTACTTATCTTTTTGATGATCTGATAGTTTAAATTTTTTGGTATTATATATGTGTAATATAATTTTTTTTTTAAATGACAGAGCAAAATGAGATTTCAAGGAATATGATGCCAAGGGAAGTGCTATGTTGGAATGACATTCAAAAGATGAAGAAAACTTGGAATTTTGTGAATGAAGTATTAAGAGATACACCAATTCTTCAAGGTACTTTTAGAGAAGTCATAGAGGACATCACTTATGATGGCTTCCTCATACCAAAAGGATGGAAGGTAAAACTTTAACCTTTTAATTTAAAATGTATGAAATTAAATAATTAGATGGACATTGGCCATGATATCTAATTTATTTAAAATAATTAGTTTATAACATGAGGATATAAGCATCATAGATTATTAATCACTTAGAAATAACAGTAAAATATTAAGATTTATACTTGGAGAATAAGGAGAAGATTTCAACTTGCAATACTTATCATAGAGATTTACTTAAAGTTTAAAATACTATAACATGTTAACTATATGATTTTTAGGTTTGTCAATAGACAATAAGTAACATGATTGTGTTAAGTATTTTTTACAACATAATCTATAGCATTAATTATTTCTAAATAATAAATAAGAGATTAATCGTACTCTGTCAATTTTACGTAAGACAGAGTTTGTTTTTTTGGGTGATAGTGGAAAAGATGGCAACTAAGTCACCCTTACTGCCACTCTACAGAACCTTCATTGAATCCTTTTCCGGCATTCGAGAATCTTAGTCATACATGATTTTGAACATAATATACTAAAGTTTTAATTTTGCAGATATATCTAAGTGTTGGAGCTACACAAAAGAATGGTGAATACTTCCCAAATCCAACAAAATTTGATCCTTCTAGATTTGATGGGAATGGATTAGTTCCTTACACATCAATTCCATTTGGTGGAGGACAAAAAATGTGTCCTGGAAAAGAGTTTGCAAGAATAATGATTCTTGTTTTCCTTCATCATGTACTCAAAAGATTTAGGTGGGAAGCTAAGGTACCTTCAGAAAAAAATATTATGCCCTTTTTTCTTAGTACCTGTCCCAACAAATGGATATCCTGTTACCCTTTATAATGTGTAAGCTTCTTTATTTTCAAGATATATATGTGTGTGTGAGAGAGGATGTAATATAATTTATATATGTATGTGTGTGTGTGAGAGAGAGAGGGATGCAATATAAATAATTAATGTCCTTGTAGTTGATGATTCCTCTTTATCAATGAAATAAAGGTTGTCTTCTAAGTTGATTTACAATAAAATAATAGAGAAAATGGCCAAAACTCCCTTAATCTATATCCAAATTTTTAATTATACACTTTAATTTTACGGGAGTCTTATCACCCCCTGAAGTTCTTATTCAAAATTGATTGTTATTTATATTCCTAGGAATATCATCTATATATTGTCATAACCTCACATGACTTTAGTCATAACGTGCATGTAGAAGAACAATCATATTAAGATGGTTATATTTATCTTTTAAATCATCCCACAACAAACAAGAAAATCTTTAATAATGAGACGTTTCACTTAAAGCCCTCATTAAGATAATGACGAAAAATTATCATTGTCTTGATATAGTCTTGATTTGATACCTAATTTTTATTTTTGATAGTACTTGTCATATCAATCGCATCAAGGTGAACTTGGATATCGAATATCCAAAATAGGTAGTTTTTACCGATATATTCAGGATTAAAAAATTCTAGTTAAAATAAATTGTCATTATCTAAGAAAAAAATTCATACCTTTGATACTTTCAAAGTATATTTCTCAAAATGTAAAAAAAAACTTATATTAATAATATGTTATAAAATAAAAATAGGAGCAAGTGTATTATCATAGTACTTTTTTTTTTCACTTTCTTTATATCAGCCTTTTCAATTAAAAAAGGCTATATAATAAACCTTCAAACTTGGGCAATTTTTTTTGTTTGCTATACTAGTGATAATAATACTTAGTTATCAAACATACTACAATGCAATTCACATGGCCATTCACCTAATTTTACAACAAATATCTTGTTTTTTTTCTTTCTAAAGCTTTTTTGTTTGTGCTTCTACAAGTATTGACAAACTATAAATAGAAGTAGTTGGGATTGTGGGCCTAGTAAATTTTATCATATGTCAATTTCTTTATAATGTTGTATTTTTCTATTTGGACTATCTTTCTTACTTCAATTATAAACTATACGTGAACATTTTCTTTAGTATATTACTCCCTTCGATCTATTTTATTGTCGTGCTTTCTAAAAATAACGGATTCAAAATAATTATTATTTTTGGAGCCTAGGGACCCTTGTTTAATACATTACTCCTTCGAACTATTTTATTGTCGTGCTTCCTAAAATTAACAAATTTAAAATAATAATTATTTTAAAAAATTAAATATAATTAATTAATTATGTTTGTGTTTTTATGAGTTTAGAGACCCTTGTGTGATGGCGCACTACCATCGCACAAGGCAAATCTAAGATTATTTTCAATAGTGGCGTAGCTAGAAATTTAACGAAGGGTATTCAAAAATCCTATAGGTAATAAAAATAATTTAACGAATAAGTGTACGTAAATTTTGTAAATCAAACTTTATAACATTAATGATACCAAAAAATTGAAAATCAAACTAAATAATTATTTTATATTTTATTTAAATTTTTAATGAAAAGAAAAAACAGTGGTTTCAATTGGCTACTGAGCTTTTTGTCCCTTAAATTTTTAAGTTTTTTTTTTTTTGAATTATTTTAGAAAATAATATATTTATTAGCTACAATTAAGAAATTAATTAGGAGCTCTTTTGAAAATGTTAAAAAAAAAAAGTGAAGCCAAAGGGAATCAAACCCACGCTCAACATGTAGCGTTGACCTTAGGTTATTGATTGAAACCACTAAGCTAAGAAAATTTATTGTTTCAAGGGTGTCCAGAAGGTCTCATTTAATTATTTAAAGTATTATTTTACTTATATATACGGTGTAATTTTTCGACGGAGGGTGTCCAGTAGTGTAGCTACACCCCTGATTTTCAATACTAATGCGACAGACAGTTAGTTTAAATAACGTTTTGAAATTTGTATATGCAGTTTTTTTTCTGACGAAGAATGTCCAATTGGACACCCTTCACGTGGCTCCAACCCCTGCACATAATGATACATTATTCTCCAAGTGAAAATTTCATATATGACATATATTAGACTAATATTTTCAAGTTATAGCAGTAGAATTAAACTTTCAAGTTGTAACAATAAAAAATTTCAGGTTGTAATAGTTTCTTAAAAAAAAGTTTTTTTTTAATAATTGTAAAAATTTGTTGTGAAAAAAATAAAATAATTCGTTTCTAAAGAAAAAAAGGTAAAAAAAAATGGAAATATGTGTGTTAATTAAATTTGAATTGATTGAAGATAATTATTAATTAGCATAAATTAAGGAAATTCAAACTAATTAAGAATATTTAGTTTCCTTATTTCGCTCTAACTTGTTAAAATTAATTAAAAATTCTGATTTTATCCATTTTCTTCCACGTTTCTCTCTCTTCGATTTTTTTCCAGAAATCTTGTCACTGACGATTAATTCAAGTTTTTTTTTTTGTTTGAAAAATCTTGATTTTGTTGTGATGGACAACTACTTATTTATATTAATTAAACATGGTGGAAGATGGGATCCTTCAGGTTAGTATTTTTTATGATTTATTGTTTGTATTTGTATTTCAGTGAAATGAAAAAAAAAATTGAGCAATGAAACTGTAAATCACATTTTGTGATTTTATTTTTGTAAATCGTCAGTAGATTTAAGTTGTGATGTTATTTGTATAAACAACGTATTTTGTTGATAATAAGTAATAATTTTTTTGAAACTGTAGTTATTAATTTTGTTGGTACGTGTTTTTTTTTGTTATTTTGTATACTGTAAAAATAGGCATTAGTGCGAAATTGGCTTAATATATGAATGAGTAGTAGTTTTATTGTTGTAAAGCTATGAAATTTGTGGGGAAAAAAGTATGAAATTTGTTGTAACATAGTTATGAAATGGGTTTTTCTTTAGTCAATTTGATAATAATGAGATTAGAGTATGAAACTCGGTATGCAGATTAAAATTATAATATGGAGTATTGTTTTTATTTTCTAAAAACATAAATAAAATGTATAGGTAGGAATGAATTTGGTAGTGTAAATGGAATGAAATTGGTATGAAAGTGGATTCACTATTGTGTAAAAATTATTAGTAAGAAGCATGAAGTTTTGTATGAAAAGTGTATTAATTTGGTATGAAATGTGAAAGTTATTTTTTTATATAATGTCTGTTATGGTGTGAATTATTGTAGACTGTTTTAGAATGATATTGCTACGAATAAGTATTGACGATTGTGTATAAATTTGTGTGAGAAGATTGAACTAAATGGTATGAAAAATTATTCAGTATTATGTAAAAAAATATGAGTAAGAAGTATGATTATTTGTATGAAATGTGTATTAAGTTGGTATGAAATGTGAAATGTTAGTTTTTTATGAAGTTTGTTTTAGGGTATAAAGTTTGGTATACTGTCTGAATGATATGTTTCTGGTTAAAAAATTAGAGATTTTTTTTTTTGGAATTTGTATACTACTAATACCAGACATGTACGACAATCGATAATTTGTACACTACTAATTTGTGAATGTATACTGATTAAAAATGTCTATAACTAAATTTGTTCATTCTTTGTATGAACCATTATTGATTCTTTGGGATGAATTTCGGTATAAAAATTGACGTAAATTTTGTATATAATAGTAAAATCAAATTTGTATGGAAATTTATAGTTTTTATGGCACAAATCTGGTATATGATTCAATTTTTATTTTTGACATTATATTGATATGAAATTGTGCATAATAGTGGGATGAAATTGGTATACTATTTATTTAATAAACGACAATTACTAGTTATAAATTGTATGATTTTGTATTCTTTTTGGCATGAATATTGTATGAATCAGTGTTTACTTTTGGCATGAAATAGGTATAGAAAGTATGCATAAAAATGGTATAAAATTTGTATACTGATATAACATATGTATAAAAGTAACATGTACTTTTGTATCTTGTAATACCGACACAATAATTTATGATGGAACAGAAAAATATGCAATTCAAAAGGTGTCGGAGCATAAATTATTGTCACCTGGTTCAAAAAGACTGTAGGGAGACCACAACTTGAATGCTGGAAAGGGTTTGCTGATTTGAAATTCAAGAGATTTAAGGTTACGTGCAATACATGTCGTCGGGGGGACACAATAGGATGACATGTTCAAATTACCCTGCTGAAAAAAAAGACATGATTTATTTTTATTTTGATTTGGTTGTTTTATTGTGACAACCGCATGTTTTGATTTATTTTATCTTTTAAGTTAATGACTTATACATTCAGAACATTTATTATGTGTACTAATTAATCATTTGTGTATTTAGTGTTTTTAAATGTATAGTAAAAAATTAAATAATGTTGGTATGCAATTGATATCAACTCGAAAAATTAAGTCAAATCTTAGTATGACATTGGTATACATTTGGTATCAAACTGATGTCCAGTGGTAAAATTGAAAAAAAAACATCTAATTGAGATTTCAACTGAAATAGTCAACCTAAAACTAGTTAATGGTGTATCTAAATTGTACATTTGGTATGAATTGATATCTCATTGAAAAAATTGAAAAATAACATGTAATTGAGATTTCAACCGAATTAGTCAACCTAAAACTAGTTGATGTTGTACCCAATTGGTATACATTTGGTATCTAACTGATATCCAATTGGAAAAATTGAAAAAACACGTAATTGAGATTTCAACTAAATTAGTCAGCCTAAAACTAGTTAATTTTGTACCCAATTGGTATACATTTGGTATCAAACTAATATCCCATTGGAAAAATTGAAAAAAAACATGTAATTGACATTTCAACTAAATTAGTCAGCCTAAAACCAGTTAATTTTGTATTCAATTGGTATAAATTTGGTATCCAATTGATATCCCGTTGAAAAAATTAAAAAACCAACATTTAATTGAGATTTCAACTAAATTAGTCAGCCTAAAACAAGTTAATGTTGTATCCAACTGGTATACATTTGGTATCCAAATGATATCTCATTGGAAAAATTGAAAAACTCAGCCTAAAACAAGTTAATGTTGTATCCAACTGGTATACATTTGGTATCCAAATGATATCTCATTGGAAAAATTGAAAAACCAACATGTAATTGAGATTTCAACCAAATTAGACAACCTAAAACAAGTTAATGTTATATCCAATTGGTATCCAATAGATATATTCCACTGAAAAATGGAAAAAAACAAAATGTAATTGATATTTCACCCAAATTAGACAATCTAAAACAAGTCACTTGGTATCCAACTTGAAATTTTAAAACAAAGACTAAAATTAAAAATTGTATGAAATTGGTATTCAATTGGTATAAATCTAACAATGTAAAACAATGCATATAATATATTGTTGTCAAAAACTGTAGCAAAAGAAATATACATCATTCAAAATCAAAACATGTAATAATTAAAAGTCTAAACTACAAACAAGTATTTCAAAGTTCATTTTCTTGGTCTTGGTGTAGGATAATTGATAGTATCCGAAAGCATGTTCTTTTGCTATGCGGGGTCCACCAAATTTGCTAGCAACCATTCCAATTACTTCACTTTCACTAATTGTGCCATCAACGTTCTTGCTTCTTCCATACTGCCACATGATTGTGGCGTACCTTTTACAGTGGTACTTTGCATCAATGTGA
This sequence comes from Solanum raphanifolium, assembly GCA_036250405.1. Lineage (NCBI taxonomy): Eukaryota > Viridiplantae > Streptophyta > Magnoliopsida > Solanales > Solanaceae > Solanum > Solanum raphanifolium. Next base: position 8,946 of record JAJOOE010011294.1, read on the forward strand.
ATGAGACTCATATAAAAAACTCCATTGCTAATATATTTAGCAAAGAGACATGCGTATAGTCCACAATCGCTGAAATAACATTGAAGAAAAAAATTGAGAAGGAAAGTGAATTATTTATTATGAACAAAACACAATAAAATATGAATACATACTTTGAATTTGGATCTTGTTGAGGCACATTCTTTATAAATACAACTTTGAGCTTGGATTGAGGCCTGTCAACATATGCATGTAGTTTATTGGAATAGAGGTCGAGACTTTTACCATAAAATCCTGTGCTAGCTAAAAATAATGGTATAATTGTGGCAAGTTTATCAACTGCTTTCTCCATATTGTTCGTGTGTAGATCTCATCCCACCATTAAATCATATAAATGTGGAAGAGTTCCACTGGTTTTCTTTTTGAATGAAGAAGACGAACGTTGAAGATGGTGAGAGAGAAAAAGCTAGTTCTCTGTAAAAGAGAAACGTGGGGGCTGGGGGTGTGGGGTTTGCTATGTGAAATTTGGAAAAAAATCCCTAAAATGATGTAAGAGATAATGACAATTGATTCTCTAATATTAATGTTATCCCTAAAATGGTGTAAGGTATAATGACAATTGATTCTCTTACTTATTAATTAATGTAATTATAAAAATAATAACTAATTAATTAAATAAAATAAAATAAATTATAAATTAAAACTAATCTGTTAATACTTGTAATTAAACTGTTATAAATAGTAATATAAAAAAAATACATCTAAATGCTGTAATATTAAGCTTTAAATAGATATATGAGGTGATTTTTCCTTTTTAATTTTCTGGCCAAATTCTGGCCAAATTTTCTGGTCATTTAACACTTCCCAATTTTTATTTTTTTTACATAATCTTACAATTTAGTCATCGATATTTGCTAAACGGTCATAAATTCTATAACAAGATCTTTGCCTTAACTAACTCCATATTAAATGTGAAATGAAAATCACATGATTATAATCATGAAATCTTTAGATAACTCTGTTTGAAACCAAATAACATAAAATTAAGAAAATGTTCAAATATCTGTTTAAAAGAACTTTTGCATGTATAAATACTAGGTTGGTCACGGGCCCAACATCTGATGCTCATGACCCTTAAAAAAGATAATTTTATACAAATTCCATAATATTAAGAGTTAATTACATCATATCCATATTTTTTTCCAAATTACAAAAATTCTTTAAATTTGGTGGAATTCGGATACATCCCAAAATATTCCGATATACCGCGTCTCAGTTTTGAATACATCGTTTGACGTCACAATACATCACATCTCAATTTTGGATATATCACTCAACGTCCTGATACATCGCGTATGTCCCGATACAATACGTAAAATGTTGTATCCAGTCAATACATCGCGTAAAGTGATGTATATAAAAATAGCAAGAACTAAAGCCAAACACTATAATGCTTTCAAAAATATAATTGGCATGCATCTTTTTTCCATAGTCAAAAGAGGATCTTTAATGACTTCTCTTAAGCTTCTTCCTGAAACATTAGAGGAGAGGGCCAATAGGAAGTTAAAAGCAATGCTTCTTTCTTCGAAAACCTGATGCGATAGAAATGAAAATAAAAAAAGCAAACCAAAGTTAAGTTGAATTTTAGGGAAATTATTGTCATTGATATGAAAATAGGATTCATCTTTGTTGCTCTTGAATCATTCTGTTGACAACTATATCAATTGTGATTTGTGAAGCTGCAGTAATATTAGTGTAAAAAAATATTGAAATAAGCTTTATAGACCCTTCTTGTCAAGGATCACCATTGCAAGATCACGCAAAAATATCATCATTATCTCCAAAAGGGGTAGAGATTCCAATGCCAATATCAAGTCATATAACTTGAAACAAAAATAAAAAATACTCAGCTTTGTTTCGTTTACAGCTATAGTCGAACTCAACTTTCTACAAGTATATATATATTTTCATAATAGTTAAAGATGGATGAATGGGGATACCATAATAGCTCTCACAGGTGAAATTTGACGACACTAATAGATATGGATAATAAATTACATCATTTACATAAGTACTTTCAACAAATGTCATTAATAAAACTGACATATACCAGAAGCTTAAAGTTCTCACGCCACATGGCAAACAAACAGCTTACATGATGATATAGTGATGGCAACTGAGCAAATAAATTTCTTTTGAACTTCATGCAAATCTTTCCTTCTCAATCAATCCATCTTGGTAACTAATCACACCTGAATGTTTTTCAGCGTTAAATCACACTAATAAGCTCCTACAAAAATTTAACTCTTTTAATTTATATTGTGAAACATGTTAGCGGCATCAAAGTTCTTCCCTCTTTTCTTCCAGATGTAAACTCAATGTGATCAGTGGTCAAACTCAAAGTCCACAGATGCATGTTCCTTGCTAAGCTTTTTATCCTTCTAAATAGTAAGAGATTGGCAAGAAGTGAGTGTAAGGACTTGACTAATCTTTCAACTTAAGCACTTTTTTCTAGCTCAAGATGGCCTTTGTATCATATACCGATCCAAAAATTCAATTACATGTGAATGTAAATCATGGAAAAAACCTCTCAAGTGAAAAAACTTTAAAATAAAACCACATTCTCCATCAGCGTTTGAGCTCCTTTTAGCTATCTCTAGGAGAAGAAAAAGAAAAACCATAGCAACTTAATCACCGACTCCAAAATTAATTAGGAATTAATGTGCAACCCACAAATGCATCAATCTGCAGGATATAATTAAACCTTCAATTTATTCTCATTAAAAGTGTGTTGAGGAATAATACACTCCAAGTAAGTCCTATATATAAAATCTTTCTCAAGTCAACTAATCATTGAGAAATCATGTATATATCATAATCATACCTTGTTACTTCTAGTACACTAATTTTTTGCCCTTCATTTTTGTATATGCACGCACACAAATAACATGGAACACATTATGTAGTTTATCAAATATAAACTTTTCTTCGTAAAAGTAACATGAAGTGAACCTTGGAGGAAATTAAAATTTATGACCATCGGTTATGGGTATGTCTGCAAAAACAAAAAGGAGACCAAAAGAAAGGTAAGAAACTTGAAACCAATATGATACTTGAAAGAGTGAAGAACAAAAGAGGACATGCTCTGAAACTGAGGAGTAGAACTTAAAATCAGAAGAAATTAAAGGGATTATTATATATATCTGTCTCTAGAGGTAAAACATATGTGGTTCATTAATACCAATGGCAATATACGTACATGTGTTCTTCAGTAAAGACATGAGGACACAAAGAGAACAGTATAAAAATGATGAAAAACTGAAAAATATTATCTATGCAGTACAATTAGTGGACTATGTGTTCATCCTTCAAAAGTCTCACTTCTAATAAAGACTATACTAACCAAAAGTTAAATGCTTTGCTAAATCACAGGAAAAACTGAAATAATTTTTGACAAAAATGAAGAGATCAGTTTATGAAATTTACTGTCTCAACAGATCAAACCTATCAAACCAAAATTCAACTGAAATTTATCAAATTTATATACTAAGAAACAAACACTAAGAAGAATCATTGTGGCGATTATCATCTGAAATCATGAATTACCGACATCATTCTCAACATAGCCGCAAAAGTTATGACAATACTAATATATGTTAGGACCGAAATAAGCAGGTGTAATGCGGAAGCTAGCAAAGCAAACCTCGAAAGACCACGAGTAAGAAGACAAACGAGAAACACACCAAAAGAGACAGATTTAACGTGGTTCGGTCAATCGACCTACGTCCACAAAGGAGATGAGCAATCCACTATAAATATGAGAGTACAAAATATAGAGAGAAACAACCTCAACCAATTCATTCGGAATACAAGGAGGTACACAAAATTCTCCTTCAAAACCACAACTCTCAAAACCCTAGGACTACATTGTGAATGCTGATTAAGTTAGAAGGAATAGACCTATATTTATAGAGTCCTAAAACCTTTCCTACAAGAAAAGGACTACTCAAAATATTAAAACATTTTCCTAAAAGGAAAACCTATTTATGGTAAGAAATCAGGGCAAATAACCCCAACAAATCTCCTCCTTGGCCTGAATTTCTGACAAAATAAATTTGTCTACCTTCTTCACATAATCTTTAGGATCTTGCATCTCTTCTCCATAATATCTTTCATCAAATCTACGTCTCGACACAGAAAACCTCTCTGAAACAGTTTCTCCAACAAAATCTTCATTACTGTCAAAAAGGTTGCGGCTAGAACTACACCCACCAAGATGAACACCCATCTCTAACCTGGTTCCATCATTGAACCATGGCTCTGATACCACTTGTTAGGACCGAAATAAGCAGGTGTAATGCGGAAGCTAGCAAAGCAAACCTCGAAAGACCACGAGTAAGAAGACAAACGAGAAACACACCAAAAGAGACAAATTTAACATGGTTCGGTCAATCGACCTACGTCTACAAAGGAGATGAGCAATCCACTATAAATATGAGAGTACAAAATATAGAGAGAAACAACATCAACCAATTCACTCGGAATACAAGGAGGTACACAAAATTCTCCTCCATAACCACAACTCTCAAAACCCTAGGACTACATTGTGAATGCTGATTAAATTAGAAGGAACAAACCTATATTTATAGAGTCCTAAAACCTTTCCTACAAGAAAAGGACTACTCAAAATATTAAAACATTTTCCTAAAAGGCAAACTTATTTATGGTAAGAAATCAAGGCAAATAACCCCAAGAAATCTGATACCACTTGTTAGGACCGAAATAAGCAGGTGTAATGCGGAAGCTAGCAAAGCAAACCTCGAAAGACCACGAGTAATAAGACAAATGAGAAACACACCAAAAGAGACAGATTTAACATGGTTTGGTCAATCGACCTACGTCTACAAAGGAGATGAGCAATCCACTATAAATATGAGAGTACAAAATATAGAGAGAAACAACCTCAATCAATTCACTCGGAATACAAAGAGGTACACAAAATTCTCCCCCATAACCACAACTCTCAAAACCCTAGGACTACATTGTGAATGCTGATTAAGTTAGATGGAACATACCTATATTTATAGATCCCTAAAACCTTTCCTTTAAGAAAAGGACTACTCAAAATATTAAAACATTTTCCTAAAAGGAAAACTTATTTATGGTAAGAAATCAGGGCAAATAACCCCAACAAATCTCCCATTGGCCTGAATTTCTGACAAAACAAATTCGTCCACCTTCTTCACATAATCTTTAGGATCTTGCATCTCTTCTCCATAATCTCCTCCATCAAATTTACGTCTCGATACAGAGAACCTCTCTGAAACAGTTTCTCCAACAAAATCTTCATTACTGTAAAAAAGGTTGCGGCTAGAACTACACCCACCAAGATGAACACCCATCTCTAACATGGTTCCATCATTGAACCATGGCTCTGATACCATTTGTTGGGGTTATTTGCCTTGATTTCTTACCATAAATAAGTTTTCCTTTTAGGAAAATGTTTTAGTATTTCGAGTAGTCCTTTTCTTGTAGGAAAGGTTTTAGGACTCTATAAATATAGGTCTGTTCCTTCTAACTTAATCAGCATTCACAATGTAGTCCTAGGGTTTTGAGAGTTGTGGTTATGAAGGAGAATTTTGTGTACCTCCTTGTATTCCGAGTGAATTGGTTGATGTTGTTTCTCTCTATATTTTATACTCTCATATTTATAGTGGATTGCTCATCTCCTTTGTAGACGTAGGTCGATTGACCGAACCACGTTAAATCTGTCTCTTTTGGTGTGTTTCTCGTTTGCCTTCTTACTCGTGGTCTTTCGAGGTTTGCTTTGCTAGCTTCCGCATTACACCTGCTTATTTCGGTCCTAACAAGTGGTATCAAAGCCATGGTTCAATGATGGAACTAGGTTAGAGATGGGTGTTCATCTTGGTGGGTGTAGTTCTAGCCGCAACCTTTTTGACAGTAATGAAGATTTTGTTGGAGAAACTGTTTCAGAGAGGTTCTCTGTGTCGAGACGTAGATTTGATGAAAGAGATTATGGAGAAGAGATGCAAGATCCTAAAGATTATGTGAAGAAGGTGGACAAATTTATTTTGTCAGAAATTCAAGCCAAGGGGGAGATTTGTTGGGGTTATTTGCCCTGATTTCTTACTATAAATAGGTTTTCCTTTTAGGAAAATGTTTTAATATTTTGAGTAGTCCTTTTCTTGTAGGAAAGGTTTTAGGACTCTATAAATATAGGTCTATTCCTTCTAACTTAATCAGCATTCACAATGTAGTCCTAGGGTTTTGAGAGTTGTGGTTATGGAGGAGAATTTTGTGTACCTTCTTGTATTCCGAGTGAATTGGTTGAGGTTGTTTCTCTCTATATTTTATACTCTCATATTTATAGTGAATTGCTCATCTCCTTTGTGGATGTAGGTCGATAGACCGAACCACGTTAAATCTATCTCTTTTGGTGTATTTCTCATTTGTCTTCTTACTCGTGGTCTTTCGAGGTTTGCTTTGCTAGCTTCCGCATTACACCTGCTTATTTCGGTCCTAACAATATAAACCTTAGCTACAAACTTATAACTTAAAATTCAATGCTTTGACAAAATCACAATAGAACTGACAATTATAGAATATAAAGAAAAAAAAAAAACATCTCTTGAAATTATGCGACACATGCAGAAATAACAAAGAAAGAGGAATCAACTTATAAAGTTCAATTAAATCCTTATAGAGATAAATCGTAGGAATAATGACTAATTTTCTTGAAGTACTTTTAAATAGGAAAAGACAATGTTTTTACAATAAATTTATGCAGTTGAACTTTTGGGGGAAAAGTTGCATGTGTTTTGGTTGGAATTTCTTCCAATTCTAGGCAACCTTCATCAGCTTCGTCATCATTTCGATGACCTAGCTTATCACTTTCTTCCCCTGAAACATTAAAAAGCTTCTATCACGAAACATTTTCGAAGAATTGAGGAAACTATCGGAAGATATAAAAAGATATTTTGTAACAATGATAAAGAATTGAATACCTGAGAAGCAGAGAAATTGGAACTTCAATCCAACAACTTCATTACTATGATGGAGAGAAAGAATAACAAAGTGAAAATTGAAAAGGTGAGTAGAGATGGAGAGTTCAATGTTTGTCAGAAGAAAACCCTATCAAATAAATTTTCAATATCACAGGAACTATAAATTTTAACAAAGACACGTGAGAACTTAAAAGAAATTACATGCCAGGTTATAATTAAAACTTAAGTATTATCAAAGCTAATACAGTACTTGTTTAATAAAGTGGGCCCCTAACATAGTACAACTTGAATTACATTTGGAACAACTTTTTGGAGTTGTGTTAGTCCTTCACAACTCCCTCTTCTAAATAAGGGTAATAAATTGACTGACTACGTGATTATGCAATCTATTTTTCTTTCTTATTTTTGTATATAAATAAAAAATACATATATAAAAATAAATAAATTATGCCTTCTATAAAAAATAAATTTGTTGGAAATGAAGAAATAACTTTCTAGTGGAAGTCAGAAAAATTAAGTTCTATAACTAATATTTCAAATTCATTGTTTTCTTCTCACCCTTTAATAAGTTTCATTCTTACCTCTCAGTTATTTATATTTATCATATAGTTTTTTAAAAATAATATCTTTTATTTATTACTAAACACAAAAAAAAAAAAAAAAACTCATTCATTTTATCTTCTTCTTTTTTACTCTCTCTTTTTCTATAAATAAAGCTTTGATTTGTGCTTCTAGAAGTCTATAAACAGAAAGTAGCTGGGATTCTTTTTCTAATAAATTTTCAGTCATATATGAATTTGTTTCCTAACGTTCCATTTTCCTATTTGACCATGTTATGGTAAAATTTCAAAAAATTAATTTTAATTTTTAAAATAAAAATTAAATTTGTGTTTGATCGTATTATAAATTAGAGTTGTTTTCATTTTTTTGCAGAGTAATTTAGAGTAAAAATATTTAATTATTATTTCTCAAATTTTTAGGATCTGACGTGGTTTTTGAACTAACAAAAATGTAAAAAATTTCATAGCTACAACTCCACCTTGAGACTCATGATCATCTCTTGTTTACTTCAATTATAAATTCTTCATGAACATTCTCTTTAATATATTGATAAAAACTACAATTGTCCACCGTATTACTATTAATTTAGAGCAAAGTCGTCTACCCTATTCCTCTAGCAATTAATTTTTGCGGGCTTGTGGATCTATTTTAATTTATTTTTGTTTTTCAACTCGATGTTGGTATTTATATTGGTGTCCGATTAAATTTGAATTCGCTTCTAGAAGTTCCACATTAGGGGGTAAAGCACTCCCTAACAAATACGACTCCATATTTAGAAAGACTCAATCCCGAAACATCTGATTAAGAACGAAGAAATACTTACTACTCGAGACAACCCTAGTTGGTTTATGGAACTATTATATTCAACAAAGATGTACTTTTTAAAAAAATATAGTTTTGCTTAATTTTTTCTTTTTTATAAATATTTGATATGCTTTTTTGGGCTGAGGATTTATGGAGACATTTTTCTATCTTGTGAGGTAAAAGGAAGCACCCACCATTATTTATTTTAATTTTTCCTTTTTCTTTTTCTATTATATTGTACCTTAAAAATTAGTAATAACACATTGAAGGTTATTAATCTTTTTTCTCTTACAAATTACAATATTTACAAGTTGGACAAAATAAGTGGGATACTCTATTTTACTGTTAAAACTCATTTTCGACTACAATATATGTTTACGCTATTTAGGTTAAGTTGATTAACAACAACATATAATTAACTTTAATATAATCTTAATTAATTAGCAACTCTACAAAATGTAGTGTAGTAAAACTTACTTTAATCAATTAAATTACACTAATAACGTAATTTTTTTATTTTTTAAAAAAAATTCTCATAATTATACTATAGAAAAGAAAAGCTGTTCTCATAATTGAAAATTTGAAAAGAAACCGCATGTATTCATCCTGACAATTGTCTATACTATAGTAGACATTGGTGGGGCTATAAAGTGCCACAAATATTAAAAAAAGAAAACAAGGAAGAAAAAAGTGGTAAAGACAAGAAATAATAATGGTAAAAATGTATATTTACCAAGAAAACTACAGAAAGAAACAAAGCAAAAAACATTAAAAAAATACTTACTACACATTATCTAGATTTACTAGAAACAATTGTGGATTCAGGATATAAACACAATGAAGACACTACTAACTTTAGTATATGTATACGCCGATTATTCATAACAATGTTACAAATAATATTGTCATCGAGGTTCGAACTCGAACCACCACTTGCATCAAGAGCCAAAGACACCACTAACTTTAGTATACGTATACAACGATTATTCATGATAAAGTTGTAAAAAGAATATTGTCATCGAAGTCGAACTCGAACTCGAACCACCACTTGCATCAAGAGCCAAAGACACCACTAACTTTTGTATATGTATACGTCGATTATTCATGACAAAGTTACAAAGAGTATTATCACCGAGGTTCGAACTCATACCATCCAGTTGCATCAAGAGCCAAAGGGGGAACAACGATCAATTGCTCCAATTTAATAGATATGTTTGAGGTGACCTTTTAAAATATATGATAGTTCTTCAATGTATATATATAAAGTTTTTTTCAAGATTAGCGGATGCACATATACCTCTCGCTAGGTTAGTACAGTCAAGAAATAATTGATTATAATTAAATGTTAATGTATTATGTTGAACGTTGAGATTTTTGTCCCATTCAGCATTTAAAATGTGAAATCAGAAGGAAAAAACAAAGTACAAAGGGGAAACAATTGTTGTGTCTCATTATTCTGTTTGAGAAATTGATAGATCTAAAGTTTCAAAAGGACACTATATAATAGTACATGAATATTTTCAAATTCATCACTACAGTTTTATTCTTCTTTGATTAAATTTGGACTATAATCAAACACAAATTTATTCACATTCTTTCAGTAATGCTTAAAAATAATGAAAACTCATTTAATATAATTATTAAAAAAAATATAACTATAAATCTAAACTCCTTAGTAACTTCATTTAGACACTCATATAATAAATTGTTTTTATTAAGTATTTCAACATATAATAAAGAATTTTTATCAGACATTTCGCTTCAAAATTTGAAAAGCTTTTACATGTACATTATATAGATAAATTAATTTTTAAAAACATGTCATTTTCTATACAAATTAGCCTCAATAAATAAAACATCAAACATGTTCTAATTAGGAATGATGTGTTTTATGTAGTCAATTTATTTACACCTGCAAAAGTTTTTTTTTAAAAAATAAATAAAAAATACTAATAGATCAGAACAAATATAAGTACTTTCTCCATTTTAATTTATTTATCTCATATATGTATTTTTTCAAAATAATTTTTTAATTCAATTATTTACTAACATGCTTAAAATTACTTAATACATTTAACTTATTGTTAATTAAAATTACAAGATTTTTTTAAAAAAAAATCATGCTAAATCCAAATAGGACAAATAAATTCAAACAAAAATAGTATACAATAATTCGAGCATCGAAATCAAATTTTGCTATAACATAGTCTGAAAACCATGAAAATATCCATTGAAATGACAGAGAAAAAATATAGAGAAATGGGGAAAATAAGATGGGGGTTTCCAAGAGAGAAAAGTCTCTGTAGAAAAGAGCTTTGACTCTCTCTTCCAATGGTGAATTTAGTTTTCACACCTTCATGAACAACTTTCTTCTCATATTCAAATTCTTCTCTTAATTCCACAACTACCCTCCAATTCTTATCTCCAACAACAACAACTAAAAAGGCAACATTTTACTTTTCTGCAGGTTTTTTTTTCTTCTACATTTCATTGCTGTTTAATCTTGGTTTTTAATGTTGTTTCTGTATGTTGGTATCTTGTTTTTTGATTTTATATGTTGGGGTTTGAAAAAAGATTAGAAATTTATCAGAATCTTGAAATATGGGTTCATATTCTTGAAGATCTCTTAAAAATGCATGCTTTTTGTGTATTTTTGTTTCAAGAAAGTTAGAATCTGAATGAATCTTTGATATGACATTAGTGGTTTCATTGTTTAGCTCAAAGATTGATTTTTTATTGTTATGTTTTTTCAGTATTTGATATTTTGAAATTGTTATGGGAAATTGCTGTGGGACACCTGGTAATTCTTCTGAAAATAAGAAGAAGAACAAACCAAACCCTTTTGCTCTTGATTATGGTGCAACTCAAGCATCTGGCGGGGATGGAAACAAGCTTGTTGTGTTGAAAGATCCAACACGACACAATATTCAAGAAAAATATGATCTTGGTTGTGAGCTAGGAAGAGGAGAATTTGGGGTTACATATCTATGTACTGATGTAGATACAGGGGACAAATATGCTTGCAAATCGATATCGAAGAAGAAGCTTAGGACTGCTGTAGATATCGATGATGTTAGGAGAGAAGTTGAGATCATGAAGCATTTGCCTAAACATCCTAATATTGTGACCTTGAAGGACACTTATGAGGATGATAATGCAGTGCATATTGTGATGGAACTTTGTGAGGGGGGTGAGTTGTTTGATAGGATTGTTGCTAGGGGACACTATACGGAGAGAGCAGCTGCGGTTATTATGAAGACTATAGTAGAAGTTGTTCAGGTACAGTTTTACTAATTGATGCTTGTCTTTGCTTTTCATGTATAATTGTAACTTGTTTGTTTATTTCATGTAATTTAGGGGTTGCTAATTTAGGATTATGTTAATGAAGTTTGAATTCGACAATGCCAACTGAAAGTATCAATTTAGACTAGAAAAGAATGTTGAGATTGAAGTTTCCTGTTTGTAAGCAGAATGAATGATCTTGTCGAAGAATCTCTTTTAAGAATATCTTCCCCACTTCTTCAGTAAATTTTCCTACTTTGTTATGCTGATTACTGTCTCTTAGAAGGAAAACGGAAGCTGACTGGTGTTTTGTTTAGGGACGGGAGCCACTCCTTTTCTGAGTTTGCCTGCACTCTCTTGGTAGATAGGACACTCCCTTTCTTAGCTCAGGATCTACTTTGCTGTTTGTAAATGAGTGCTTAACTTTTTTATTTGATTCATTTCACATGTTGAGATCCTATAGCATTTAACTAGACTAGATTTTATCTTCCAATATCATTATACCTAGATGTCAAATATAGTAAAAAGCTATGTTGCTCGAACTCTTCGAAAATGTTGACAGGTGCGTGTCGGATCCTCCAAAAGTAGTGCATTTCTGGAGGATCCGACTCGGGTGTGGCAACAATTTTGGAGAGTCCGAGTAACTTAGGTAAAAGCGTATTCATGCTCTAAATGTTGTTAGGTTTTTTATCTTTCTTATCTTGTCTTGTCAATTTTTCTTTCTTGGCAACTGTTTCATTGTCCTATATTTTTCTCATGCAAATACCTTTTAAATTATATACTTTCGTGCTAACCATTTAAATGAAACTTAAAGAAGCTAATAACACAGAGGATTTCAGTTTCACCATCCAAATGTCAACTATGAATCGCAACTTGTGATAGTTTTAGACAGATAGCTTATTTGTATAGATGCAATTAGAATAATAGAAATGTAAAATAACTGTCAGTAACCAGTAAGATGCCGGTCTCTATATTCTATTTCCAGAGTGGGAGATCTATTGTAGCTTCCTTTCAGCATTAGTTGGTATAGCATGGGATTGTTGCTAACAGGGTTCAATTTTTAACTGTATTTGGTGACCATAATGACATGAGAGCTCAACTTACATAATTACATATTAGAGAGATATTCATTTTATGGAATAGGTTTAAGAAGTTCATGTTTCTACATTTAGTTGTTTAGAGTTGTTATAAGAACGAGGTGGTAACCGACGCAAACATGATGGCTAATTATCCCAAATTTATACAATTTAATGTATGTGGTTGCTCATACATCTTTGGTCAATGTTCACTTTCCAGTTGCATTATGTTTCCTCAAGAAATGACTGCTCTTCTTTCAATTTTCAACTTACGGAGTTTCAATGACATTTCAGATGTGTCATATGCATGGAGTAATGCATCGTGATCTCAAACCTGAGAACTTTCTCTTTGGTAACAAGAAAGAAGCTGCTCCTCTGAAGGCTATTGATTTTGGATTATCCGTGTTCTTTAAACCTGGTAATGCAATTACTAATGGCACAGTGTGTTAGAACTTTTTTGATGCTAGAAAAGATTAATATTTGGAGTCATCTTTATTTTCTTTAACAGGGGAGCGGTTTAACGAGATAGTGGGAAGTCCTTATTACATGGCTCCAGAGGTCCTAAAACGCAATTATGGCCCTGAGGTTGACGTCTGGAGTGCTGGAGTTATCCTTTATATTCTTCTTTGTGGTGTTCCACCTTTCTGGGCAGGTCCGTTTCTTTTATTTCCCTTCTTTATGTAACAAGTAATATGCCTCGGTTCACCGCAAAGAACAAAGTAATTAACCTTGATGCATACTATGCATTTCTTAGAACTTGGTGATTAATTAATGAGTGTCACAATAAAATGGAATTTGAAACATATTGATGCATTGTTAACATCGTAGATGACTAGGTGAGGGTGGCTGCAAGAGTGAATCCCACCTCTTCCTGGACTAATCTAAATCAAAGTTCCTTTTTTCCTTTTGGCCTGTGATAGTCAGTACTTTGTGCTTCCATTAATTTACTCACAGTTTTCTCAGTAATTGCCTAAAATTCTACTGAATATGTGCAGAGACTGAACAAGGAGTAGCCCAAGCAATTATTCGCTCTGTGGTTGATTTCAAGAGAGATCCATGGCCTAAGGTTTCTGATAATGCAAAGGATCTTGTAAAGAAGATGCTTGATCCAGATCCAACTCGACGGCTCACAGCTCAGCAGGTTCTTGGTAATGTTTGTTGACTGTTGAGATGCTATACTTTCATTTGCTTGTTGTTTATTCTCGCTCAGTTTCATAAGTTCAATTTACTGACTTTTTTTGGGCTTTCGCGCATATACATGAATGCAGAGCATACCTGGTTACAAAATATAAAGAAAGCACCAAATGTCTCATTGGGTGAGACTGTGAAAGCAAGGCTTAAACAATTTTCAGTAATGAACAAGCTCAAGAAAAGAGCTCTAACGGTAAATTATTTCCTTTTCATTTGCAGTTCTATACATATCGTTAGCTTTCTGCACCTTCTCAGAAGGATATCTTCATATGCGTAATTCTTAAAGCCCAAAATAAGGACAAACGATTTCTGCCTTCTCACAAAAGTTTCTGGGGTTATATTCTTTCTTCATTGCTTGCACAGATTATGGCCGAGTTTTTATCAGCGGAAGAAGTGGCTGGAATGAAGGAAGCATTTGATATGATGGATACAGGAAAGAAAGGCAAGATTAACGTTGGAGAACTTAAAAATGGTCTGCAAAAGCTGGGCCATCAGATCCCTGATGCTGATCTTCAGATTCTTATGGAAGCTGTAAGCATTCTCATGCACTTCATTTTGCTTGATTGGATTTTCTTTCAACTTTACGAGGACTAAATGTATATTTATAAGTCAAGCGGCTAATATTAATATAAGTGTTCCTTTTTTGATCTTCTGCTTCGCTTTTACAGGCGGATGTTGATGGAGATGGAAGCTTAAATTACGGGGAGTTTGTCGCTGTATCTGTTCATCTTAGAAAGATAGCAAATGATGAGCACCTGCACAAAGCATTTTCAGTTTTCGACAGAAATCAGAGTGGTTACATAGAAATTGAGGAGCTGCGCAGTGCCTTAAGTGATGAGGATGGTGGCAACAGTGAGGAAGTCATCAATGCCATTATGCATGATGTTGACACTGACAAGGTCAGTATTTTTTGTGTCCATTCATGTATATCTACCGGATTTCATACTTAGTGCATAGACGTCTCTTACAAATGTCTCTTTAATTGCTTGTGGAACCATAAATACCCCCCTCATCTGGTTCCGGAGTTCCAACTACACGTAAACTTTGTTGAAGACATATTATCCCCTTGTACTTGTAAAATATGTATCTTCTATCATCCTGAGAGGTACATATGATATGCCAAATGTGAACATTAGGGTGTATGCATGTGCTGCTCATGTCATTTACCCCTTTTTCCTTTTTCACTTCTTTTCCGTCTCCCCAACATGTTAATGTCCTCTGGCTAAATCTGGAAAAAGATGGAGGGAGAGCTTCACATTGGAAAAATCTGGATTCAACCTAGTTTTAGTTTTCTGGCAACTTAAACAGCTCAATCAGTACAAAAAATCAAATGTTCCTATCAAACAACTCAAATTAGTAGAAAAGGAAAAAAAGGGTCATAGGTAAGGGAATAAGAAAAAGGAAGAGAAAGACCCTTCGGGGTGGTCCAGTGGTTTGGGCTTGAGACTTCCATGTTGGAGGTCACAAGTTCGAAACCCCTTGCCAACGAAAGCAAGGGGTTTGCCTTCTGGGTTGAGCTCGTCGCACCTGACTTGTCTAGTGTGGGTTACCTCTCCTGTGTAGTTTGCAAGCTATAAGAATGTGGGTTTTACCCTGTGCGCACTCAAAGGGTAGCTGTTGCGGGTTTCCCTTTGTCTTTGTCATTTAAAAAAAGAAAAAGGAAGAGAAAGATTAAGAAAGCATTAAAAAAAAGAGTAGGATGGTATATATAATAGAAGAAATGCTACAAAAAATAAATTTTTGATTCTTTTCACCTCAGGCGCTTTAAGAGAGTAAATACTGCACGTCACGTGGCGTCTCAATGTTGTAGTAGATACATTTTGGACAAGAACAAGGAGTAATAGGCCTCCCGCAAAGTTTAAGTCTGTAGTGGGATTGGGGGACTAATTGAGGAGAGTATTTATATATTCTCCTTTCTAAATTGTATTTTCTTTTCCATTCACTGATCTTCTGTTCAACTTTATCATTCATTTTGACTTAATGTCGTTCATTTTGAGCTTTTAGTTTGTTACCACAGCATCAAAGTTCATCAGTTACATTGTCTATAACCATGCAGGATGGTCGCATTAGTTACGAGGAATTTGCTGTGATGATGAAGGCTGGTACAGATTGGAGAAAAGCATCGAGACAGTATTCTCGTGAACGATTCAACAGTCTCAGCTTAAAATTGATGAGAGATGGCTCGATACAAGTCGGAAAGGAGGAAGGTAGATGATCAAATGCAGAAGAAAAAGAAATGTCAAAAGAGGAAAAAAGAAACTCTTCTCTTTGGTGTGCACTTCAATTTTTTTGGCTTCCTCCCCTTTGAGCTCTATAGGATTGAGGTGTGAGGTCTGCAACCTGTTACATCCTAGGCATCTAACAAAGAATTTCTGAGGTCTTTTACCTTGTTGTAAAATGTAATTACATGTATTGGTTATAAGCTCATTCTTATTATAAATTTTTTTAAGGCTCATACAAATCATTGTAACTCTCCTAAGATTGAAACTTAGATGTCAGTAATGTATTGATCCGGTCGGTCATTTTGGGAAATCTTCGTGAATTTACCATTTTGCCCTTCCTATTATCGACCCCGAGAATTTTATGTTTAATTTTTGAAAGTTGGTTACGAACTTTGAGTTTTAAGTTGAGAATTTGGTAAGATTTGTGTTTGAAAGGCTAACTTTGTTTAAAAGAGGTTTTCAGTGTCTTTTGAAGTTTCGACTGTCGGAATGGAATTTTGTCGATTCCATTAATCTCGAAATGTGGTATATGGTTTGAGAATTGTCGGTTTTAAATTCGGAGTTCTTTTGAGGATTTGAGGTCCTAAGTTATGAAACTGTGGAAATTTAGCCTTTGGTAAACGTTTGGGGTTTAGATGCTCCGATCAGAATTTCGAGAGTTCTGTTGGATTTGGGGGATGATTTTAGGCTTAGGTAAGGTGTTGGTTGATTATTGAGAGGTATCAAGCTTGTTTTAGCCTTTTTAGGTGTTGAGTTAGTTTCTTGTGGTTTTCACGGATGTTGGGTCAAGGAGACCTCAGATTTGTGTTTTGATTATTCCATTGAGTTCGGAACGTTGGATGTAATTGATTTGCATATGTGGTTTGTGTATACGGGGTTCTGAACTAATCCTGAGAGTCTTTTCGATATTTTGAGAGATAGTTGATTTTGCTAATGTATGTGTTCTGGTGCACCTCGCGACAACGAGGGATAGCTTGCTTTCGCAAAGGGTCAATTCCAGTTGACTTCGTGTTTGCGAAGGACCTCTTCTTTCGTGACCTTGGCGTTGGCGAAGGTTTAGTTCGCGATCACGATGTCCCCAACTTTTGCGGGGTTCGCTTAAGCGAACCCATGGTCACAAAAGCGACATTAGAGGGGGGGGGGGGGATTTGACTTGCCATTTTTGGAGTTTAAGCCCTATTTTCTATTTTAAGCTCGGGAAATCCCTGGAGGTGATTTGTGAAAGATTTTCTTGTGTTAAATCATTTGGGTAAGCTTTTATGACCCTAAAACTTCTTATCCCTTTGATTACTGAGGAATTTTCGCAAATAGCCACTATAATAAAGTTAATTATGCTCATAGCTATAGTATGCATATTTACGGGCTGTAGCTACACTTTAAGATGCTCCATTTATATAATTCGCGGGTTTGTATATTTCACGGGTGAGATTGTATAATTCGCGGTTATTATTTTTGTATAAACTCAAAATAA
Source organism: Solanum raphanifolium (assembly GCA_036250405.1). NCBI lineage: Eukaryota > Viridiplantae > Streptophyta > Magnoliopsida > Solanales > Solanaceae > Solanum > Solanum raphanifolium. The sequence goes on from JAJOOE010011294.1 coordinate 26,557, forward strand.
CGAATTACAAACACAAACATCCCAACTTTAAACAATTATACAAATTAAATTATGCAAAAGTTATGCAATTATATTATACAAAAGTGTGAATTATACAAACTCGAAACCCTAGCCAACGTAATTATCATTGAATGTTGGCCGCGAGTGGTAATTAACATAATTGTAGCTATGATGATTAATTAACTAGTATATGTTTGCTTAACCATGTAATTTTCCCTTGATTATTTATGAATTATAACATCAAAATTTTGATTTTGATTGGTAAATGACAAGGTTTTTCAAGAACTCAAGTTCTTAACTAAAATGGAGATTGTAAACTGATTTTAAGTCCTTTTTCGAATTGATTTTCACCAATGAGTTCCTAAGGCCTTGAGTAATATTTTCAAGTATTAAATTTCAGATTCAAACCTTATTTTTAGAGTTGGGTTTTGAGTTGATTGACCCATTTTTCAAAGAAATTAATGTGAGTATTGTTGTTTCCGGAAATTTATTGTCAAAACTTGATTGCTTTTTATTGTGTAGCTTTAGAAATTGGTCGGAAGGGGACGACTCAACTCTTGAAGTGATTAATTGATTGATTTAAGGCAAGTGATCTCCTAAATCTTGTATTCTAGTAGAATTCGTGTATTCCCTTCGTTGTTTGTGTGTTGAGAGTAATGGGGATGAGGTGAATGATTAATTGTCCACTTGCTAAATCTTATTGAATAAAAAGTGATTGAAATGAAAAGTCTATGCGATGATCATGATGATGTAATTGCCTTGTTGTGACCCTTATTGATTGATTGATGAAATGCTTGATAGCATGAATGTAGTCTTGAATTGCATGAATTGTTGTCTCTTCCAGGTTTCAGTTTTGAGAAAGAGTTTTAAGCATGATTTGGGTAAAAGTATAAGGGAACTAAATATTCTCAAATGTATCACTTTTTAAATTGAGAAAAGAGAAATTCTAATTTCTAAATTAGTTTGTGAGTTCGGAGATATTTCAAAGCAGTTACCTCTTTTAAGAGGATATTTTGAGCAATTATCTCCAATTGAGAAAGAGTATGTTTTATACATTTGAGCATGAGTATATATTTATTGGGAGTAGTATTAAGCACCGCAATGAGGATGAGTTCAGACAACTCACATTTCTCATAAATTATGTAGCCAACATGGGTAAAAGATCGTAATTTTTAGACGACTCCTTATTGCTTTCGAGCAGAGCTTTAGTGGATCCACTTAGTTGAGATGTTCCATATTCAGGCAATGTATAGATAGGACAATTCTGGCAGCGTGGGCGAAACGTTGTATCATCACGTGCTTATAGTGATGGTTGTTGGTTAGAAAATCTCTTAAATAGATTTAAACGTGTATTTTTATCATATCATTTAATATGTTGAGTTCAGATATGAGTAAGTATTTTGTAAAGTTTTATGATTTCACTCCTTTATTTCTTTACACTCAGTTTTATATATATATATGTCCTTTCATTCAGTCATTTCGCTTCGGCTATATCACATACTCGCACATTCAATGTACTGATGTCATTCAACCTGCATCTTTTTATGATGTAGATACATGTGTTTAGGATCATCAACGGGTGCTTCATTGAGATCACTTTGCACTTCCCATTTGAGAGTTTTGGTGAGTCCTCCTTGCATTCTGGAGGGCCCTGTTTTTCATTTCAATATTTACTTTAGGGAGTCGAAGGTCTTGTCCCTATGTCCATGTTGAACTTAGAGACTTTATAGATAGCTAGAGTTAAGTTGTTTTCAGAAATTCTCTTTTTAAAGTGTTTTGCGAATATTATATTTTGCTTAAATGAATATTT
>JAJOOE010011295.1:0-35647 GCA_036250405.1 Solanum raphanifolium
TGGTGAGGTTGATGTTCAATAGTTTTGGTCGAGTGATAATCTTGTAAATTTACTCACTAAGGCATTGCCAACATCAACATTTGAGAAGCTAAAATATAGGATTGTGTCGTATCCAAAATATCAAATAAAGATTAGATCATCAGGGAAAGTAAAATATGTGTTGTATTCTTTCTTTCCTTGACCAAGATTTTTCCAATTGAATTTTTTAAAATTTTAAATAAGGCAGCACTCAAGGTGTATTAAAAGATATATAGGTACGTGCTCTTTTTTCTTATCTAGGCTTTTACTCACTAATTTCCTTGTAAGATTTAACGAGACATATTATCTATAAACACCCAAGGGCGAGTGTTATCAATTCATTTAATTTTATATATTTCATTCCGTGAACTCCTTAGTATACATGTATCTAATTAAGTAATGTCCCTCTTAAAGGTTGTAACTAATTACGAATGGTTTATATACCTCCTATAAAAGAGTATTCTTCACTTTTATAAAAGACAGACTAAGAGTAATTTAAATATTAATAGACCATAAATCATTATTTATCCTTCACTAGCCTAATAACCATTATTATAATATTAATAGACCCTTTATTAGCATTTATAACATATAATTGATATGTCAATAAAAATTTCTTTCTTTCAATATTATATTATGTTGGTTTTTCTCTTTTTAATTATTTCTTTTTATTAGTTTCTATCCTTCAAATTTTATAGTAGAACAACTCAGTGAACCCTGCGGATACACAGACGCCTACACCTATTTTCATAATAAAATATTTTCAGATTTCCAACACATATATTATCATAAACCACTAATATATTTTGATCAGTAAAAAGGAAGTACTCCTAGTCGTATTATTTAATGCAGTTTTCGGTTCAATTTTGTACACCTCTACTCGTAGTCGTATTATTTGCACGTTTTGTCATTTATTTTTCTCAACTACTACACACCAATTTTCTTTTTCTTTTTTTTGTTTGTTTTGTTTTTCCTCTTTTTTGTATATTTGAATATGAAACTTTCCCATGTGAGATGCATTTATGTTTTTATTAGTACGTAGCAAATAAAGAATTTGGTGCCCACTTATGGATTACAATCTTGTAGTAAATTTATGGAAAGGGACCAACAAAATCAAGGACCATAACGAAAATCTTCTTCTTGATGCCATTGTTGTGTTTATTAGCATGCACTAGGGGATGAATGACGGATTTAGTTTTAAAATTAAAATGTGCATGCAATTTCCCAAGGATTTGACAGAGAGATATCTTGTGTGATGTATGTTTAATCTAATTAAAAAGATTTAAAAGCAATGCTGGATATATAGGCCATCACTCAATAAGTATTAATTAAGAGTATTGATTAATTACCCATTTTTAAATCTAGCTAGTGCCTAGCTACTTCTAGTCCTAATGGCGTGGAGTTATAATTAGCTATACATGTTTTTTTAAACAAATGTATGGATAGTGTTTAATTTTTTGTTTAGTTCAACTAGAAAGATGAATAGATGCCAAAAATGGATATGAAGATCTACTGCTATCTACATCCTTTCTTTATCTGAAAGATATATACCTAACCTTTTTTTTTTATTTGGTATTTGGTATTTATGTCAGAGGCTGATTAATTTGAAGTCGCGTCGCACAGGGCCTCATTCGGGAGAAAGTGTTCCCTAGCAAAGATGTTTTCATAGCTAGGATTTAAAATCGAGACCTTTGATTAAGACAGAAGATCTCATCTACTGCAACACATCCTTCTCTGATTAGTAAGATATATACTTAACCACATACCTTCTACAAAATATATCCTTTATCTTTTTCTAGTATTTTCTACTAAAATCTACTTCCCTTGAATTTATTTTCTTTCTTTCTAGGGTGATGTGATTGAAAATGAAATGACCAGGAGCTGTGTATCTCTAACCTACTTGCAACAAAACCAAACCAAACCTTGCCCTTTTCACCTAGGTTACTCTACTTAAAACTTCAAAGACATATTAACAGATCATAAATATTCTAGCTCCTGTACATACAACAATTCATAAAACCCAAAAGGAATAAATATGCTCTCTCCATTCCATTTTACGTGAAGGTATTTCTATTTGGAGAGTCTAACCAAAAAAGCTTTACTACTATAATTTTTCTGGATTTTTTTTTAAAAATATTTTAAATTATTAGTTATATACTAGTTTATATATAGTACTTTTTGTATAGTCTTTAAATATTTAAAATATATTGTTAAAATATTAAAGAATCTATATTCGAATTCATAGTCAGAATTAAGTACTCCTATAAATGATATATTTAGAAAGAGACTGAGTAACAATATTTAAAAATAAACTAATATATTGAGTTTACCTAAACAAAGATCTGTGGTTGCTATATAAAAATTGGTGGTTATAGGGTTGGTAGCTAGAGATAAATTTTTTCACAACATGACATGCATCTGTGGGCAAGATTTAGCCACTAGAAGCATTGCGCCAACTGATTTTGAGGCTTACCTATATGTACATTCTACCAGCAATAAAATTAAGCTGACATTTATATTTTAGCTAATTTGGTTAAAAGTAGAATGACTTTTATGTGATAAAAAAAAATAAAAAAGATAATTTTGTTAACACATACTCCTTCCATTTATTTTTACTTGTTCAGTTTGAAAAATTAAGAGATAGGTTATAATTTAATATTTATTTTTTCCTTATTATTAACTATAATCAATGCATTTTCCAAAACATTGAATTTATAATATTACAACAACAACAAACTCTATGCAGGGGCGGACCCATATGGAGTCCGTCGGGTGCTCGATCACCCATTAACCTTGTCTCGGAATATATATATCTATGTAGAAATTAAGAGGTATTTGTATAATATTAACATAGAGCATCCACTGAATAAATGATTTGATTGGCCCATTGACTCTTGAGTGGGTGCTTAAGGCTCTTTTAGTGTTGTTGAGCCCACGTTCGAATCTCATTGTTAACATGTATTTTTTACATTTTTGACTCTGTCATTTTCAGAGCACAACAACCTTAAAATTCTAAATCCTCCACTGACTCTGTGTAATCTCACAAATGATTATGGAGAAGGTAGAGTATACATAGATCTTACCCCTACCATGTAAAGATATAGAAATGCAGTTTTTGATAGACCCTCAACTTAAATAAATCATATTTTTAAACAATTTGAAAAGTGGCATACCAAAATGAGAGCAGTAACAACGAAATAATGTGAAATGGAGAGTTGTACACAACATACATAAGAAAGAACAATAATAATAATAATCAAATAAATGGTAACTGAAGTACAAAATAGTACAAGTGATAACTGAAATCAAATAACAAGAAACTAAGGGCCCATTTGGCCATATGAGATGAAATTATGATTTTCAATCATGATATGAAATCATATGAGATGGAGTTGAATTTTTGTTTAGACATGCGATTTGGATTTTTAAGTTGTATTTTTGCTTATAAAAATAAAAATGTCATAAGTTGCGAAAACTATCAAAATTGCCTCAGTTATCTAAACAATCTTACTAAATAAGTAAAAGTTCATAATAAAAGTATAATACACTATCACAAAACTATCTAAATGTAAATACAACATTTATTGGTCGAACTTTAGTTCAATAAAAAAGTAAAATTGAATCTTAATTGTAGTGTATTACATTTTACTTTGACCCATTTTTTGTTTAATGCTATTAGTAAATAGATCATCATGTTCATATTCCAAAATTATTTCATTACTCATTTGGTATTCTCGCAAAAAACTATGTAGATATAAAATAATGGGGTTATTTTTTATAAAATATAAACTTGTGGGTCGATTTTGTATTAGAAAAAGTGAAATCATGATATGAAATTTCGAAATCAAGCTTTTTGTAGAATTTGAGATTTCATCTCATTATATGAAGTTATAAGATGAAATCACATGTCCAAATGTTGATTTCATCTCATGATTTTATATCACGAGATAAAATCGCATATCGAAATGCCTACTAAAAGAATAGTGCCTATATTACTGGTAAGAGAGAAGGTCCAAGTACAATTATAAAGCCTATTACGAAGGAAAGTGAGAGACTCACTCAACTATCAACTAACCTTCTACCCTAACCACGACCTACAAGCCCTTCTATATAAGATTGTTTACTCTATAAGCTCAAGATGTTGTCTAATCAACTTCCCTCAATAATTTTTCGACCTGCTTCTACCTCTCTAGATGTCTGGCATTGTCACCTTTCATACCTCTTCACTAGGGCGTCTACACTTCTCATATCTTTACATGTCCAAAATCATCTCGACTTTAATTCCACCATCTTATCCACCACAGAGGCGACTTTGTCACGATCCAAATATTGATTCATTCAGGTATCTAATCTAACACCTAGATAGGAAAACTCTTACCAACCAATTAATAACTAATAATGAGGCAATAAGCAAAAATATAATATAACACCTTATCTAAGTAAAAGAATTACTCTCAACCTTGATTAAAATATAATGTTTTTTTTTGTCAAATACAAGGAAAAACCCCTCTCTAGGAACTAGTTTAAATTTAGATACAACATTTAAAATAAGACATAACTCCCATCATAGCTAAAAGATGAGTAGAAGCTACTGGGGATCACCACCGTTTTCACCAAAGAAACATAACTTATCGTGGAACCAGATTATACCAAGTGGCATAATAAGAATAGTATCAGTACAAATAATATGTCCTGGTAGGCATCATCGATCAACCTGAATCCACCACATAATATCATATAAACAATTAGAAGAAACATATAACTTGAAGCTATACAACCACGATCATTTAACAACAATTCTTACTACCAGGTAATACTACCTTTAATGTCATTCACTCTGTCCCAAGCCTCCCTACCTCATTCCACTGCCAATTCCACCATTAGGAGCCATTCCACTCTTCTATAGTGCCATAACCTAACTCCTCTATCACATGAAGACTTCCCGAACCTGCCCATCCCACTAAAAACTATAATTACCTTACTTATTCCATTCTTAAATTCAAATCTATCAACTATCTTTGTTAATCGACATGTCGACTCTTCTAAGATCCCCTTCCAACACCCTGGTCCTCGGCCCTTAACCAATTTAGTGGAGAGCTCGAAAACTCTCACTTATCCTATACATAATTCAATACACCCATCAAGTAACTCAGACCATACAAGTATCCCTATAATATTTTCTATGGTGTTCAACATGCAACCCCCGATTTACACATAATCCACCCCAACATTCGTAACACCTCCAAATCCCTCAATATAGACCAGTAGTTCATAAAGTGTAGAAATCTACAAAATTTTGATATTTACAGACACCATGTATGTTCCATAAAATAAACTATGAGCCGTAGATGGAATTCATAGGTGAGACTTCAAAAACTTTGGAACTGGACTTGAATAAGATGTGTGGGAATCATGGGTCGTAGATGGTTTTATGAGTTGTAGAAAGGTCTCGTAAACCAAAGTCCTAACTCTAAGAAACTCAAGACTTGAATGATCTTTACAAGCACCTTCATATGGATCATATATTGATCAACGGACCACAAAATTATCTCATAGATGAACCTTTAGAAACTGTATTTTAGCTTATCTCTACGAACATTCGAGAAGGGTCGTAAATAGGAAGTACGAGTCATTGTTAAGACTCATATTTTAAAGTTTAGAAACTCATGACTTACCCATGAATTCTACATACAAGGATCTACGGTCCATAAAAGGAACCACAGATCGTAGACACCCTTCATAGATGAGCTTTGACAGTTTTTAATGAGGGTTATTGTTGTCTTTTCCCCATTTTTAAATCAATATAATATGTCATTTTGGACTATTACAAGGGGGATTAAGTGATTCTTAGTGACCCTAACCTCTCATTTTCTCCTAACTCTTCCAAAATCAATTTCTTCTCTCTCTTAGATGGGATTTCATCAATGGGTATCCATCCACCCACACATCAAATTTTCAATTTTTATATTTCTACAAAAGTAGAATATCTATGACTTTATGGGTTTTCAATGTAAACCAATTATTCTTCATGATTAACCATTTATTGCATGTTTTACTAATGAATTCCATGATTTCAATGTTATTTCATGAACCCTAAGTATGCAAGTATTTTTATGACTCATAATTATGATAAATCAAATGCATGTCTCAGATTATCAGATTTTCATTATATATGATGCTTTTAGAGAAAGTATTTATCAATATATTTTCAGTTATTATGATTTATGAGCTACTCATTCTTTGTTAGTTATTAACATGATTCAGTATTATTAGATTATTACTATTTTTAGTTTGAATGCATGTTTTCGTTGGGTGTTATACTTAGCACTAAGTAGATATGGGGATGAAGTATTCTGGTCAACGTCTGTGAACCTTTAGTAGCAATTCTTAAATCCCAAAACTACTTCCCACCATAAGATTAGTATTTATAGACATTAGCTTAGTATATCCATATTAGCTCAGCTCAGGTCGCTTACTTTGGAAAGTATTGGACACCCTATTTTTGGTATGAGGGCATTACAACTTCATGTACTAGCTCACATGGTTTATGCTCGTTTTAGTATCTCCACATTCGGTGTTTTATTATTGCATGATCAATTATTCCTATGTTTCAATTTAAGTTATTTAGTTTTCATGTTATTTACTTGATCATAGTATTAACATGTTTTCACATTCAGTATGTTTAGATATTTTGCTTATTATGCATATTTCTCATACTCAGCATATTCAAAGTACCAACCACATAATTTTTACCTATATTGTTTGATAATATATGTTCTAACGCTCAGTATCTAGCTAGCAGTTAGTACTAATCTAGCCAACATTTCAACAGTCTTTGGTGAGTCCTCTTTATCTGTTGCGACCCCTTTATCCTTGATTTAAGTATTTTAGTTTCAGTTTAAGACAGTTGGAGTTAGATGGAATTTTTCCTAGCAACTCGTATTAGTAGAGCCTTTTCAAACAGTTATTTAGATCCGCTCATGTGTACTCATATATTTGTCTTTTTAATGTTGGATTCCTATTAGACTATTTTAGTTCAATTCATCATTTAGTTATCCTCTATACTATTTTATATTAATCTTAGTGTCATATCATGCCATGAGGTTAGCTTGGGATCACTTATGGCTCTAAACATGGTGTCACACCTACGGGGTATTCTTGGGTTGTCACAAACTTGATATTAGATAAGGTGTTTGAAATCCACATTAAATAGAGTCTTATTCATGGGTGTTAAGCACACCACATCTATGAATATGAGGCTATGAAATATGTAAGGAAATACTTCATATTCTTAGTTGTCCAATAAAGTGCAACTCTATATAGTCTCCTTCTAACTCATGCTTTACTCATTTACAACACCATGCCTCCCAGAAGAGCCTATGTCAGAAGGAACGAAAATGAGGAGCAACAAGCACCTCTAGCTCTAATAGACCCTTTGGTTGAATATGTCTCTCATGATGAGTTTAGGGCTTCTTTCCAAGTTCTAGCCCAAGCTATGACTACTCAGGCCAACAAAGAAGTTGTGGCCCCAATGAACGCAAATGTGGGTATGACTGCAACTAGATCTTGAGATTTCACTCGGATGAACCCTCTAGAGTTTTATGATTCTAAGGTGGATGAGGATCCCTGAAAGTTTATAGAGGTTATTTACAAGATTACTAAGATTATGGGTGTCACTGTGGTTGAGAGTACCGATTTGGTTACTTAATAGTTTAAGGGAGTGGCCCAAATTTGGTACAAGCAATGGAAAGAGGAAAGAGTTGTTGATGTAGGCCTATTGGATTTGGGAAAGTTCATGGGTGCTTTTCTAGATAGGTTCTTTCTTCTTAAAATGAGAAAGGCTAAGGTCTAGGAGTTCATAAATATGAGGCAGGGTAACATAACGGTAAAGGAGTATTCATAGAAGTTTACTCAACTCTCCAAGTATGCTCCGACCATGGTGGCCAACTCTAGGGCCCGCATGAGCAAGCTTGTCTCTAGTGTTTCTAAGATGGGTTTTAAGGAATATAGGACTGCGATATTGATTAAGGAGATTGATATTTCCCGCTTAATGACTCATGTTCAACAAATTGAAGAGAAAAAGCTCAAAGAAAGTGCTAGGTATAACAATAGGGAGAGAATAGATAGTGTGGACTACTCTTAGAAGAAATCAGGAGGCGGTAGTGGATCTCAGTTTTGTCAAAGGTATTGAGGTCCAACCCCATCTTATGCTAGTTCTCTTATCCCTAAGTTCAAATTAGATAACAAATATAGAGCATTAGACTTTAAGTCACATGGAAGTGTTACAAGTGGATACATTTTCCCTATTTGTCACAAGTGTGGTAAGAAAGATCCAGACGAGTGTATGGCCGATACTGGCGAGTGTGAAGGAGCAGGATAAAAAAGGCGATGAAAGGAGCAGTCGGCGTTTCGCAGAATAATTCTGCGAAGCAGTACTATCTCGCCCAATGACACAGAGCATGACCATGCTGAAGGCTAGTGCAAGACGATGATGAACTACACCAAAGGGCGAATCGCCGAGTTAATTGGCGATTTCGACTAACCTCGCCGAAAGATCCACCAGCACTATTTTCTAAAGTCTATAAATACTAAACTTGTTATTAATTTTAAGAGAGTCGAACATTTATTTTAATTTTCACAATATAATAGTACTTTTTGGGATATTTTCTCTCAAATTTGGAGAGGGTTTTTGGGATACTTGAAGAAAGAAGGATTTGATCTTCCCCAAGTTAGAAGTGGGTCTTCTCCATTCTTCTTCCTTTGCTTAAATCAAGGTTTAATTCCTTATGCCCATTTGATTTTAGTATCATTTAAGGTGTATTTTGTTATTTCTTGATGTGTGGCTAAAAACCCCCATTCTTGGGCTGTGATTTAGCAAATATGTGTTGATATTATTGTTGGGTGTTGCTTGCTGATAGGTTAGATGTATTTTAATGTGATTTCACCTAGTGGTTGTGGTTTAATCTAATGGGTTTGTAGTTTCAAATACAAAACCACCCATGTTTTTTCGGCTTGGCCGAGAGGGAGGTTGCGAAACCAAGACCGCTAGACTGATGGCCTAAGGAGTGGGTCGACATGAGGTTCAGCCCGAGAGGGTGAGCCCTAGTCCCATATCCTAACATTCAGCTCGAGAGAGTGAGTGAGGTAAGGCGTAGGCTGGACTTCATGCGGCAAATGAGTGTCCGAGATGAACGCATTTGAAACGGGGTAAGTAGCCCGAGAGGGAACTTATTTCCATCTAAAGCTTAGCCTAGTCACTATTATCTTGCAAATTTCCTATCGAAAGCATGTACCCAACGATTTATCTCAACCTGTATTGCGGTAACACCCCAAGAACTTGTCCCCATACTTGATTTTCTTGTTATTTTTGTTGTTTTTACTACTTGTGACAAAACCCCCATTTAATATTTGATACATTTGTATCACCCTTTAATTTACAATTTTTTTAATCGTTAAAGTTTTTAGCTACGACTAGTTAGAACTTAATTTTATTTTTCTACTAATTCTCAAAACCACTCCTTTGGGACACGACCCCAACCCTTGGTTGGGTTACTATATTATCGAAGATCGTAGACACTCGTACTGTAGGTTAGAGTCGTTGGTCACGATAAGCATCAAAATTGTCCCAAAGGAGTAATTTTGAGAATTAGTAGAAAAATAAAATTAAGTTCTAAATAGTCCTAGCTAAAGACATTAATGATTGAAAATATTGTAAAATAAAAGGGGTGACACAAAGGTGTCAAATATCAAATGCGGGTTTTGTCACAAGTAGTAAAAACAACAAAAATAACATGAAAATCAAGTATGGGGACAAGTTCTTGGGGTGTGACCACAATACAAGTTGAGATAAATCATTGCGTACATGCTTTCGATAGGAAATTTGCATGATAATAGTGACTAGGCTAAACTTTAGATGGAAATAAGTTCCCTCTCGGGCTACTTACCCCGTTTCAAATGCGTTCCTCTCGGACACCCATTTGTCGCATGAAGGCCAGCCTACGCCTTACCCCACTCACCCTCTCGAACAGAGTGTTAGGATATGGGACTAGGGATCACCCTCTCAGGCTGAACCTCATGTCGACCCACTCCTTAGGCCATCAGTCTAGCGGTCTTGGTTTCGCGACCTCCCTCTCGGCCAAGCCGAAAACACATGGGTGGTTTTGTATTTGCAACTACAAACCCATTAGATTAAACCACAACCACTAGGTGAAATCACATTAAAATACATCTAACCTATCAGCAAGCAACACCCAACAATAATATCAACACATATTTGTTAAATCACAGCCCAAGAAAGGGATTTTTAGCCACACGTCAAGAAATTACAAAAATACACCTAAAATGATACTAAAATCAAATGGGTATAATGAATTAAACCTTGATTTAAGCAAAGGAAAAAGAATGGAGAAGACCCACTTCTAACTTGGGGAAGATCAAATCTTTCTTTCTTCAAGTCTCCCAAAAACCCTCTCCAAACTTGAGAGAAAATACCCAAAAAGTACTATTCTATTGTGAAAATTAAAGTAAATGTTCGACTCTCTTAAAATTAACAACAAGTTTAGTATTTATAGACTTTAGAAAATAGTGTTGGCGGATCTTTCGGCGAGGTTAGTCGAAATTGCCGATTAACTCGGCAGTTCACCCTTTGGCATAGTTCGTCGCCATCTTGCACTAGCCTTTAGCATGGTCGTGCTCTGTGTCATTGGGCGAGATAGTACTGCTTCATAGAATTATTCGGCAAAACGCCGACTACTCCTTTCATCGCCTTTTTGATCCTGCTACTTCAGGGCTTCGCGTACTGGAACAAAGGGCGGAGTGCGTCCCTTTGGCGAATCGCCAAGTATGCTTGGCGATGCTCAGGTTTCAGCTTCTTCGTTCTTTTCAGCCTTTTTGTTTCTTTTTGCGCCTAAGTGTCCATGCTTTCACTAAAACTTCAAATACCTGAAACTTAAGAGTTTCATCAGATATTGAGACAAAATAAACATTTGAGGACACTATTTCTATCAAATTAAAGCCCTAAATGAGTCCAATTTGTGGACTCATCAACACCCCTAACTTAAACTTTTGCTTGTCCTCAAGTAAAACTCAAGTTCAGCAGTTCAAATAGGATGTCCCAAACAGTGCTACACAAGACTCAATTATGAATGCACACAACAAGACTCAATTTACTTATGCAGGAATCAATTGTGTACTCAAAGATTCAAGTTGTGACACACCATTACCAAAGATTTCTCATGCTCACAATACTTGCTACTAATGCAAGTTCAAGCTCAACAACAGTATCTGAATGCCCTCACACAAAGAATGATTTCATATTCACACACAGGGGTAAATCAATTTAAGATCAGGAATCAAATGCAACGCTCATACTCAAAAGAGGAACACAATGCATGTTTTCACCCATAGGTTTGTGCTTATTTTTCAATCAACCTTCAATTCGGATTGCTTAAGATCAAAAAGGTCTTTCTAAGGCTTGTAATGGGGCTGAGTGCAAAGGTATGGTCATTTAGGCTTAGTGACTAAGGATCCTCATGAATTGTGGAGCTTTCAACACTTCTTTTTCTTCACCTTCTTCTATCAATTTTTCTTCTAGTGCTTCTAAGTCATCATATTCTTCACTCCATGAATTTCTTGGAACCCCATTTCTTTTGGACTTTTATTCCACAATCTTCTTTTTCATTCTTTTCTTTTCTTTTTTATTTTTTTTATTTTTATATAGAGGTTTTCCTTCTTTTTTTCTCGCAACATCATGAGTTGAGGAGACTTTTCTTGCACTTCTTGACTTCTCCTTTTCTTTTTAACCACACCCCCAACTTAAGCTTTTGGCTTAAGTTGGCTATTCATTAAATCAAAAGTCATGAGGGTTATAGGTGGTGGTTGAATAAAGGTCTAGGTTTTCATAAGTTTTTTTCCAAAGAAGGGTAAGGCTCAAAGGGTGTTCAAAAGAGTTTCACACGCTCACGGGTAGGTCACAAAAGAGGTATATGCCAAATTGGCTCACACTCTTTAAAGTTGCCTAAGATCATTTCAAGAGCACACCTTTCTAAATCAAACAGACTAACAAGGCAAATTTTAGGTTTATTCATGCAAGGTTCAAAGTAAGCTCATCACACACGGCATCAACACTTAAGTAAAACAAGACTACACATTTTCTCTAGTGTGCAACGGTCATTACAAGAAAATTAATTCGATAAATAGCTAATCACAATGAGATGCAAAGAGTTCACATATTGTCTATGCAACTTCATTTGGCTTCATCGTACTCGTACATTACTGTTTGTTCAATTGTAACTATTGAAGTCATCGGTATTGATCGAAACCGAGACTCAATTTTTTGCAAAAGAATAGCCACATTCAACTAATGAGAGGTGACAGAAATGTGCGAAATATTCAAAAAAATTTGGAACGGTCAAAATCATTTTGCAATTAAAAATAAACGGAAACGGAGCCACAAGCTCAAACAATCACAAAGCAGTTTTAAAAACACAATTAAAAACAGAACACCCCAAGAGTATGCACAAAACACAACTATCGGCCCACACAAAAAGTGTGGGCCTCACCCCACCACAACTAAAAGCAATTTGTCCTCAAATGCAAATAACACAGAATCCAAAAGGCAAAGTAAAGAAAGACAGAGAGGGAGGTAAAGAGGAATCATGTTTACGCATTCTTTCCATTTGTCTGGGCATGAATGCTGACAAAATAAATACGGGTATTAAGGAACTAACCTTTTGTACTGATTGAAATACTAATGAGAAGCTAGGCGGCAATTGCAATTCAAATCCGCACACAAACCAATGAATCAAAATACTCCAAAAGTGCAAGAAATATAAAACTATAGTGCAGGTGTGGGTTTTGAACAGGTAAAAAGTGAGGGAAGGTGAATGAAGTTGAAACTTTTAACCCTTTGGCTTGCAAAAACCGTCTACTCGGCGACGTTAGTTAAACTTTGCCAACTCGCTCGGCGAAACGCCGACTGTTTGGTTTCTCAGCCGAAGTTTACAAAACCTCTGGTTTACGGGGGTCCAAACGGTGGTTTCCATCGAGATCGCCGACTTGGTCAATGATTTGCTAATGATTTCCAACACTCGCCAAGTTTTACAAACTCTAATGTTGACGATGTCTAGAGTCAAACGGCGGATAAGGTCGGATTCGCCAACCCTTTCGGTGACTCGCCAAATGGATTCATCACTCGCCTATCTGTACTTTTTGTTCACTCTTCATACTTCTATATGCACAATCAACACACCATTATTTTATCAAATCAAAAAAAAAGTAATACATGGTTTTGGGTTAACTCTCAAACAACGCCTTAGTTAATGTCGTGACACAATGCAGTAGCGCCTTCAGCCGTCTTCCAACTACACCACTTCAACTAAAGAAATCTCTTGACAATCCCCAAAATATAATTTCATACGTTGACCGTTCACTTTAAATGGAGGTCCTTCCTGACCTTCAATTTCTATGGCACAATTGGTGAACACTCGTGTTACTCTAAAGGTCCATAACATTTGGATTTGAGTTTTTCGAGAAAGAGTCTAAGTCGAGAGTTGTATAACAAAACCCAATCATGTCATTTCTTTATCTTCTCCTTGTAGATGGCTGAACTTTCATACGATCTGAGTCTAAATTCATCCAGTTCGTTTAACTGTTCTACCATCTCCCTTGAAGTTTTTGACCAGTCCATATTTAAGGCCTTCAATGCCCACAATACCTTGTGTTCTATCTCGACGGGCAAATGACAAGCCTTACCATAAACCAACTGATATGGAGACATACCGATAGGTGTCTTATAAGCAGTCTGGTATGCCCATAGTGCATCATCGAGTTTCCTAGACCAGTCAGTTCTGTTGTCATTAACTGTCTTTGCCAGGATGCTTTTGATTTCCCAATTTGACACTTCGACTTGGCCACTTGTTTGGGGATGATATGGGGTTGCTACCTTGTGTTTCACCCCATATTTACTTAGTGCCATCGAAAACTACTTATTGCAAAAGTGAGACCCCCCATCGCTAATGATTGCCCTAGGAGTACCAAATCTTGAGAAAATATAGCGTTTTAGAAATCGGACAATATTTTTTCCTTCGTTGTTTGGAAGGGCGATGGCCTCTACCCATTTGGAGACATAATCTACGGCCACCAGGATGCATTTATTTCCAAATGAGCTCGCAAATGGGCCCATGAAATTGATCCTCCATATATCGAATAGCTCGATCTCCAAAATAAGAGTGAGAGGCAACTCGTGCCTTCTAGACACTCCGCCTTGTTGCTGACATTGCGAGCATTTCTTTGCAATTCATGTGCATCTTTGTATAGGGACGGCCAGTAATAACCACTTTGGAGGACTTTAGCGGCAATACGAATACCACTGTGGTGACCTCCTACTAGAGATGCATGGCAAGCATGGAGAATATTTACCACTTCCTTTTCTGGAACACACCTTCTGATAACATGGTCAGCACATTCTCGAAATAAGTAAGGTTCATCCCAAAAGTATCTTTTAACATCAAACAAGAATCTCTTTTGTTGGTAAAAGGTCAGCTCATCAGGTATCAATCCACTCACAAAGTAGTTTGCAAAGTCTGTATACCACGGTGTAGGTTTGAGAGATATAGCAAATACCTGTTCATCAGGAAAGGAATCATCTATGTTGACCTCACGCTCGGCATCTTCCCTTCTTTCCAACCTCGATAAATTGTCGGCCACTTGATTTTCACAGCCTCTTCGGTCTTTTACCTTAAAATCAAACTCTTGTAGTAGTAGAACCCACCTTATCAATCTTGGTTTCGCATATTTCTTTGCCATTAAGTAGCAGAGTGCAACATGATCAGTGTGTACTATTACTTTGGTTCCTAGCAAGTATGCCCGGAACTTTTCAAATGCATAGACCATTGCGAGCAACTCCTGCTCAGTGACCGTATAATTTCGTTGGACACTATTCAAAGTTTTGCTTGCGTTGTAAATTGGGTGAAATAATTTGTTGCGCTTTTTCCCCAACACTACTGCCAATGCCATTCCACTAGCATCACACATTACTTCGAAAGATTCAGACCAATTAGGATAGGCGATAATTAGGGTAGATACTAATTTTTCCTTCAAGCACTTAAATACGATCATACAAGCATCATCAAAATGGAACTTTACTTCCTTTTCGAGGAATTTGCATAGTGGATGTGCAATCTTTGAGAAGTATTTAATGAACCTTCGGTAGAAACCTGCACGACCCAAGAAGCTGCGAACACCCTTCACTGAAATTGGTGGGGGTAATTTCTTAATGACCTCAATTTTCTCCTTGTCAACCTCCAGCCCCTTTTGTAACACCTTGTGCTCGGGAACGATACCTTCCTTCACCATAAAGTGACATTTTTCCAATTGAGAACCTGATTCATATCCACGCATCTTTGTAGCACCTGTCCTAAGTGTCTCAAGCATTCCTCAAACGTCTCCTCTACGACTGAGAAGTCGTCCATGAATACCTCCATAGAGTCTTCGACCATATCCGCAAAAGTAGACAACACGCAACGGTGGAATGTTGTTGGGGAATTACACAGCCCGAATGGCATCCTTCTGAATACAAAAGTTCTATAAGGGCAGGTAAAAGTGGTTTTCTCTTGGTCTTCCGGCATAATAGAGATTTGATTGTAACTGGAATACCCATCTTAAAAGCAATACCACCCCATTTTTTATAACTGGTCAAGCATCTGGTCTATAAAGGGCATTGGGAAGTGGTATTTTTTGGTCCATAAGTTAAGCTTTCGATAATTCATGCATACTCTCCACTACTGCCAATGCCATTCCACTAGCATCACACATTACTTCGAAAGATTCAGACCAATTAGGATAGGCGATAATTAGGGTAGATACTAATTTTTCCTTCAAGCACTTAAATACGATCATACAAGCATCATCAAAATGGAACTTTACTTCCTTCTCGAGGAGTTTGCATAGTGGATGTGCAATCTTTGAGAAGTATTTAATGAACCTTCGGTAGAAACCTGCACGACCCAAGAAGCTGCGAACACCCTTCACTGAAATTGGTGGGGGTAATTTCTTAATGACCTCAATTTTCTCCTTGTCAACCTCCAGCCCCTTTTGTAACACCTTGTGCCCGGGAACGATACCTTCCTTCACCATAAAGTGACATTTTTCCAATTGAGAACCTGATTCATATCCACGCATCTTTGTAGCACCTGTCCTAAGTGTCTCAAGCATTCCTCAAACGTCTCCTCTACGACTGAGAAGTCGTCCATGAATACCTCCATAGAGTCTTCGACCATATCCGCAAAAGTAGACAACACGCAACGGTGGAATGTTGTTGGGGAATTACACAGCCCGAATGGCATCCTTCTGAATACAAAAGTTCTATAAGGGCAGGTAAAAGTGGTTTTCTCTTGGTCTTCCGGCACAATAGAGATTTGATTGTAACTGGAATATCCATCTAAAAAGCATTACCACCCTATTTTTTTATAACCGGTCAAGCATCTGGTCTATAAAGGGCATTGGGAAGTGGTATTTTTCGGTCCATAAGTTAAGCTTTCGATAATTCATGCATACTCTCCACCCAGTCACTGGTCTTGTCGGCACAAGTTCTCCTTTCGCATTTGGGACTACGGTTATACCTCCTTTTTTTGGTACATATTGCACCAGACTTACCCACTTACTATCTGCAATAGGGTAGATCACTCCCTCATCTAGCCACTTGATCATCTACTTTTTCACCACCTCTTGCATTGGAGGGTTCAATATTTGTTGAACACTGGGATTATATTCATTGTCAATCCGAATCTTGTGAGTACAGATGCCAGGAGGAATTCCTACTATATCGGCTATTGTCCATCCAATAACTTTTATATGTTGCTGCGATACTTCAATGAGCAATTTCACCTGCCTTTCAAGAAAATTGGTTGCGATAATCACCGGTAAAGTATTATTGGCTCCTAAGAAAACATATTTTAGATTAGAGGGTAGAGCTTTTAACTCCAAGTTTGGTGGTTCTTCTGTTGATGGCTTCGCTAGAGGATTTTCTCTATTTTTAGGTCGATATCCAACTTGATTGGATTCCTTGAGTACTCTCCTAATCCTGATAAGGCAGCCACCACTTCCTCATATCCTTGAACTTTGGATTCCTCATAACCTTGAACTTTGGATTCCTCATAATTGGCAAGTACAAATTCAATGGGTTCATTCTTGCACATTAAATGGCTCACACTTGCCATTGTTTCATCTATAACATCCTCAGTGGACACCACATGGATGTTACTTGGTTGCTTCATGGATTTGCAGATATTGAAGTTCACCTCATCATTGTACACACGAAATTTCAACTTTCCGCCTTCGACATCTACCAATCCTCTTCCAATAACTAAGAATGGCCTTCCTAAAATAATGGGGATTTCAGCATCGATCTCACAATCCAGAATCACAAAATCAGCTGGAAAGATGAACCGATCTACTTTTACCAATATGTCATGAAGTAACCCTACGGGGTGTTTGATTGATTGATCATCCATAAGAAGTCTCATTGTGGTTGCCTTTGGTTCACCCAAACCAAGTTGCTTGTATATTGCATAGGGCATCAAGATAATGCTTGCTCCTAAATCGCACAAAGCTTTAGCGAATTGGAGCATGCCAATTGTGCACGGGATTGTGAATGCCCAGGTTCTTCTCTCTTGGTGATTGACTCATTTGTCATAATTACGTTGCAACTATGGGGTACCTCGATTGTTTCATACTCTAGGCTCCTTTTCTTTGTAATCAACTCTTTCATAAATTTGGCGTATCCCGATATTTCTAACAATGCTTCCACCAAAGGAAGGTTAATTGATAGATTCTTGAATACTGACAAAAAAAATTTGAACTTATCATCTTCATTTTTCTTTTTCAAACATTGAGGAAATGGTGGAAGTATTTTGGGTAAAGGGTGCGTAACTTTTGGAATCTGAATATGCTACTTTGCATCCTCTTGTGGCTCTTTCGCAAGGTTTTGTGGAATGGGCAATTCTCATTCCTCTGTACCCTAGCTCTCTTCCTGCATTCGAGAGTCCTCGTCCTCCATCACATTCCCTTTTGCCATCTTTCCACTGCGGGTGACCACAACCAACCCTCTTTCATTATCTTCCATCAGTGTCCTGGATGTTTATTGAGTTGATAATAGACTCAATTGACCTTCTAGTGTGTTGATGGCATCAGCATGTGAATTCACTTTACTATTTAGTGATGAAAAGTCATCTCTCATTCCTTTTAGCAGATCATCAGAGCCCTCAACTTTATCAAGTATGCATGACAATAGATCATTTACCCGAGGACTATTTGCGCTCCCTTTTGATTTTGGGCTCTCACTCAATTAGGTATGGTCTTCCTCATGGTCATCTTGCTCAGCCCAATCATGGCAATATCTCCTTGGTTCTTCACTCCTGTAATGGTTCCAACCTTCATTTCCGTCCCACTGTTGATAGCGTGGGTGGAAACCCTCTTCATATCTTGTGAAGTTCCAACCTTAATTCTCTCTCGATCTCAAGTAACCGGATGAAGAACACCCCTCATCCCTAATTCTTTTGGAGTTCCAACCTTGATTCTCCCCCGGTCTTACGTAACCCAAAGGAGAAGCCTCCTCAACTCAAAATACTTCATATGTCCCCTTCATGTGCTCGTGTATCACTTCCATTTGAGACAACATCTTCTTGATGTTTTTGTCCCTTTCCCTTTCTTTATCGAGTTGTTCTTGCGGTAATCTGAAGCACAGTGGGGAAACTTGGTCATCTTTTGTGTACCATGCTTGATTTACTCTAGTCATGCCATCTAGGATAAATGAGGTTACTTCAAATGATTGTAACATTATTCTTCCTTCCATCAGCTGATCAGTTATCCCTTTATTCACCAAATCCAGACTACGGTAAAAATATTGGAGCAATAACTCACTCAGTAGTCCATGCAATGGACATTTTCGCAAAATTCTCTTAAATTGTGTCCAAGATTCGTAAATTGGTTCGCCCTCCTTTTGATTAAAATTTTGAATGTCATCCCTCAGTTTCATCATTTTTTATGAAGGGAATAATCTTTCATGAAAAGCCGTAACCAACTCTTCCCATAACTTGATGGAGTTCTTTGGAAGCTCGATCAACCACTTAGTGGCTTCCCCAGTTAATGATAATGGAAATAAGCGCAGCCGTATGCACTCATGCGATAGATTTTTGAATGACAAAGGGTGCACACTTCTATGAAGCTTCATATATGTTCATATGAATCTTCATGCTCTAACCCTCCATATAAACCTCTTGAATGTATGAGATGGAGTGTTGTGCTAGTAACTTCAAATATTGCATTTCCGTCTGCTTGTGGCATGCAACTCGCATCCATCTCACTCACTTGTGCAAGGTTGTACACACTATTAATATCATCAATATCGTCTAGATGAAAAGCATCACCCGCTGGGTTGCCTGCTTGGAAGCTATTTTCGCTGTTCACACTCATATGGCTGTTGAAACACACAATTACTCAAAACAAAACTTAAAATTAGGTAAGCAGACTACAACTTAGAAGAGCAAAAATTCTACTTAACTAAGAATTCTCAAATAACACCACTCCCCGGCAACGGCGTCATTTTGATGCTTATCGTGACAAACGACACTAACCTACAGTACGAGTGTCTACGATCTTCGATAATATAGTAATCCAACCAAGGGTTAGGGTTGTGTCCCAAGGAAGTGGTTTTGAAAATTAGTAGAAAAATAAAATTAAGTTCTAACTAGTCGTAGCTAAAGACATTAACGATTAAAAACATTGTAAATTAAAAGGGGTGACACAAAGGTGTCAAATATCAAATGAGGGTTTTGTCAAAAGTAGTAAAAACAACAAAAATAACACGAAAATCAAGTATGGGGACAAAGTTCTTGGGTTGTGACCGCAATACAAGTTGAGATAAATCGTTGGGTTCATATTTTTGATAGGAAATTTGCAAGATAATAGTGACTAGGCTAAACTTTAGATGGAAATAAGTTCCCTCTTGGGCAACTTACCACATTTCAAATGTGTTCCTCTCGGACACCCATTTGCCGTATAAAGGCCAACCTACGTCTTACCCTACTCACTCTCTCGAGCTGAGTGTTAGGATATGGGACTAGGGCTCACCCTCTCGGGTTGAACCTCATGTCGACCCACTCCTTAGGCCATCAGTCTAGCGGTCTTGGTTTCGCGACCTCTCTCTCGGGAAAGTCGAAAACACATGGGTTGGTTTGTATTTGAAATTACAAACCCATTAGATTAAACCACAACCACTAGGTAAAATCACCATTAAAATACATCTAACCTATCAGCAAGCAACACCCAACAATAATATCAACACATATTTGCTAAATCACACCGCAAGAATGGGGGGTTTTTAGCCACACATCAAGAAATAACAAAATACACCTAAAATGATACTAAAATCAAATGGGTATAAGGAATTAAACCTTGATTTAACCAAAGGAAGAAGAATGGAGAAGACCCACTTCCAACTTGGGAAAGATGAAATCCTTCTTTCTTCAAGTCTCCCAAAGACCCTCTCCAAATTTGAGAGAAAATATCCCAAAAAGTACTATTCTATTGTGAAAATTAAAATAAATGTTCGACTCTCTTAAATTTAACAATAAGTTTAGTATTTATAGACTTCAGAAAGTAGCGCTGGCGGATCTTTCGGTGAGGTTAGTCTTTATCGCCAATTAACTCGGCGATTCGCCCTTTGGTGTAGTTCGTCACCGTCTTGCACTAGCCTTCAGCATGGTTGTGCTTTGTGTCATTGGGCGAGATAGTACTGCTTCACGGAATTATTCGGTGAAACGCCAACTGCTTCTTTCATCACCTTTTTTATCATGCTCCTTCAGTGCTTCGCGTACTGGATCAAAGGGCGGAGTGCGTCCCTTCGGCGAATCGCCAAGTGTGCTTGGCGATGCTCATGCTTCAGCTTCTTCGTTCTTTTCAACCTTTTAGTTCCTTTTTGCGCCTAAGTGTCCATTTTTCCACTAAAACTTCAAATACCTGAAACTTAAGAGTTTTCATCAGATATTGAGACAAAATAAACATTTGAGGACACTATTTCTATCAAATTAAATCCCTAAATGAGTCCAATTTGTGGACTCATCATTTGGTAAGACAAGTCACAGATTGAGGGACTGCCCATTGGCCTTAGGCAAGAGTAGGGATTCTCGTTAGCAGACATAGCTTAACACCTCATCAGCTTCAACAGGTCACCCGACGTAGTAGGGTACCTCATCTAGTATTGGTGGTGGACAACGTCAGAACATGTTCTATGCTTTTCTGACTCGAGAAGATCAGGCAGGTTCCCATGATGTATTCACTAGTATATTACTTGTTTTTTAATTTGACGTTTATACATTGTTAGATCCACAAGCCACACTTTCCTTCGTGACTTCTTATATTGCAATGAAATTTGATGTCAGTCCCAAAATCTTATCAGAACCTTTTTTAGTATCTACTCCAGTTGGTGATTCAATTTTAGCTAAACGAGTACACAAAAATTTCCAAGTTTTTATCTTTCATAAAAATACCTCAATTTATCTAGTAGAATAGACATACTCGATTTTGACATCATTCTTGGCATGGCCTGGCTACACGCTTGTTATGCCTTAGTTGACTGAAGAACCAGAGTCGTAAATTTTAGTTCTATATGACCTAGTCATTGAATAGAAGGGTAGTACCACAACTCCTATAGGTCTATTTAGCTTGTGTCTTAAGGCCAGATAAAAGATTTCTCTAGGGGTTGTATCTACCATCTAGTTCGGGTTAAGGATTTTAGTTCTGAAATGCCAACTCTTTAGTTAGTCCCTATAGTGAATTAACTCCTAGAAGTGTTCCCCAAAGATCGTCGTAGAGTTTCTCTTGAAAGGGAAATTGACTTTGGAATAAACCTTCTTCCAGATATAAAGTCTATGTCCATCCCTCCTTACAAAATGGCTTCAACTGAGCTCAAGAAGTTGAAAGATCAGTTAAAGAATCTTTTAGATAAAGTTTCCATTAGACCCAACATCTCTCCATCGGTGCTCTAGTTCTCTTCGTTCGGAAGAAAGATGGTTCTCTCAGAATTTGCATCAATTATGGTCAGTTAATCAAGGTTACATCATATCCTAGGATTGGTGACTTGTTCTACCAGTTTTACGGTTCTAACTTAATATTAAAAATAGATCTCAAATCAGGCTAACATCAACTCAGAGTCAGAGAATGTGGCATTTCGAAGAAAACATCCAAGACTTGATTTGGTCACTTGAAATTTGTGGTTATATCTTTTGGACTAATGAATGCTCTTGCAGCTTTCATGGATTTGATGAACATGATGTTTAAACAATATTATGGATATGTTCGTCATTGTCTTCATATATGACATTTTGATCTACTTCAGAGTGAGGATGAGCATGTAGACCATTTGAGAATTTTCTTGCAGATTCTTAAGGACCGTTAGTTGTTTGTTAAGTTCAGTAAGTGTGCATTTTAGTTGAGGTCGCTAACATTCCTTGGACATATAGATTTCGGAGAGGAAATTGCAGTTGATCCTTAAAAGACCCAGGTAGTCATGAACTATGGACCTCTTTCTCCCTCAGATATTAGGAGTTTCTTAGGTTTAGCCGGTTACTACAGATGATTTATTAAATGATTCACCTCTATTGCTTATCCCTTGTCTAGGTTTACTCTTAAGAAAGTGAAGTTTTAGTAGTGCAAATATTCTAGAAGAGTTTTCAGGAGTTGAATACTTGATTACTTCAGCCCCAAATTTGACTCTACTAGAAGGTTCAGATAGTTTTGTGGTGTATTGTGATGCCTCCAAGATTTTCCTTGGTTGTTTATTGATGCAACATGTAAGGTCAATATGCTTCTAGGAAACTCAAGGTTCATAGGATGAATTACCCAATTCATGATTTATAGTTGGTAGCAGTGATGTTTTTCTTGAAGATTTGAAGGCACTATATTTACATTGTTCATGGGGATGTGCTAACAGATCATAAGATTCTTGAGTATATGTTCAAGCATAAGGACTTAAATTTTCGTCAGATGAGATGGATTGAGTTATTGAAAGTTTACGCTATGAGTGTCCTTTATCATCTAGGTAAAGCCAATATAGTGGTAGATGCTCTTAGTAGGTTTTCCATGAACAATGTTGCTCACGTTGAGGATGAAAAAAAGGAGTTAATTCGTCAAGTTCACAAACTTGCTTGTTTGGGAGTCTGTCTTATTGATTCGGAAGATGGTGGAGTCATTGTTTATAATGGATCAGAATCGTCTCTTGTGATGGATGTTAAGACAAAGCAAGAGAATGATTCAACTTTTGTTGAACTGAAAAAAGCAGTCCTCAAAAAGTCTATAGAGGCTTTATCCCAAGTGTGAGATGGTGTGCTTTGTTATCAAGCTTGGTTATATGTTCTAGATATTGATGGGTTAAGGTAATGAATCTTAACAGAAGCTCATAGTTCTTGGTATTCTATTCATTCAAGATCCACTAAGATGTATCGTTATCTATGAGAAGTCTAATGGTGGAATGGAATGAAGAAAATATTGCAAAATTTGTGGCTAAGTGTCCAAATTGTCAACGTGTTAAGGTTAAACACCAGAAACCAGGCGGTAAGACTCAGAATGTTTGTATTCTTACTTAGAAGTGGAAATATCTAATATGGACTTCATCACAAGTTTTCCTCACATGTGTCGTCAGTATGACTCTATATGGTACTTGTGGACCGAATAACTAAGTAGGTGCATTTTCTTCTAGTTCAGACTTTTTATTCATCCAAGGATTATGCTAGACTTTACATTCTAGAGTTGGTTAAATTGCATGGATTTCTATTTTCCATCATTTTAGATAGAGTACTCAGTTTACCTCTCAGTTTTGGAAATCGTTTTAGGAAGGTCTTGGTACTTAGGTTAAGCTTAACTCAACTTTTCACCTGCAAATAAATGGTTAGATAGAACAAACTATTCAGACCTTGGAGGATATGTTCAGAGCTTGTGTGATGCTCTTTAAAGATAATTGGAATAATCATTCTTTGATTGAGTTTGCTTATAATAATAGTTACAACTCTAGTATTTAGATTACTCCATTTCAGGCGATCTATTGTATGAGGTGTGGGTCTCTTATATGTTCATTGAATTGGTGGATTGACTTGATATGACTAGAGTCAGTTCATTAGTCCATTGAGAAAGTTTGACTTATTAGATATAGGTTGAAAATGGCCCAGAGTAGACATAAATCTTATGCAGATGAGAGGAGAAGAGAGCTTAAATTTGTAGTAGATGATCAGGTATATTTGAAGATTTCACCCATGAAGGAGAGATGAGGTTTAAAGAGAAAGGAAAGCTATGTCCCCGTTATGTAGGTCCTTAACAATTGTAAGTCATTTCGGTAATGTGGCCTATGAGCTGTATTTACCTTCAGAATTAGCATCAGTGCATCCAGTGTTTCATGTATCTTTGTTGGAGAAGTGCATTGGTAATACGACTTCAGTTGTGCCTTTAGAGAGTGTCGATGTGAAGGAAAGTTTTTCTCATAAAGGGGTCTCAAATAAAAAAAATTATCGTCATGTTTGTAAGTTGAGGAATAAGGAAGTATTTTCAGTGAAAGTTCTTTGGAAGAATCAGATAATTGAGAGATCTATTTAGGAAGCAAAAGCAGATATGATCTCCAAGTACCCCCATCTCTTTCCTTCCAGTTCAGTTTCAGTGTGAGGTAATAGTTCCTCTTTAATTCTCTTTCACATTCATGACTTTTAGTTATTCCTATGTCTTAGTATGCATGTATGTTCATGAAATAAGTTAAATCTTCATGTTTTAGTTCGGAGTCATTCAGCTTTCAGTGTTTATCTTTAAGAATTGGGTTGCAGATTTTTTCCCTAGTTTTTCCAGCCTTGTTAGACTCATATCGGGATGAATGTTCCCAAGGGGGAGATATTGTAACACCTCTGAAATCCCTCAGTATAGACCAAGAGTTGTGCTATTCAGAAAGTGTAGAAATATTAAGAATTTTGGCATTTCTAGACACCATTTACGGGTCATAAAAGGAACTGCGAACTGTATATGGGATCCGTAGGTGAGACTTAAGAAACTTGAGAATTGGAATTGAATATGATGAGTGGGAATCACAGGTCATAGACGATTTTACAGGTTGTAGAAGGTCTTATAAACCAAAGTCGTGAAGCCCCATAAACTAAACTTGCCTAATCTTTATGAGCACCTTCTTACGAATCGTAGATTTGATCTATGGATGGTAGATATGTCTCATAGATCAAGTTTCAGATAATTTATTTCAGCTTATCTCTACGAACAGTCATGACAGGTTGTAAAAAGAATTACGACTATAGTTAGGCCTTGTAGTTTGAAAGTTCAAAAACTCTTTTCCTCTGAGTTCTACGAACATGGTTCTATGGTCCGTAAATGGAACTACAAACCGTAGATTCCCCTTGTAGATGACCTTCAACAGTTTTTTATGACGGTTATTTTGGTATTTTTCCATTCTTTTAATTGTTATACTATGTCATTTTGAAATATTCTAAGGGGGCATTAAGTGATTCCTAGAGACCCTAACCTATCGTTCTCTCCTAACTCTTCCAAAACCAATTTATTCTCTATCAAGTCTTCTCTCAAGCAAGAACTAGGGTCCCAAGTTTCACATCTCCGTTTTATGATTCAAGCAAAGGTTTCTACTCTTGGTATATTGGTTTTCATCAATGGGTATCCATCTACCCATTGAGTCCCAAAGAAACCCAGATTTTCAATTTTTATGATTCCTACAAAACTAGGGTTTCTATGATCTTCAAAACTCAATGTAAATCAGTTCTTTTTAGTTTTTGATTGCATGTTTTACTTATGAATTCCACGGTTTCAATGTTTTTTCATGAACCCTAAGTATGCAAGTATTTTCATGACTCCAAATTATGTTATTTCAGATGCATGTATCCAATTATTAAATTTTCATGATATATGATGCTTTTAGATAAAGTATATCTCAGTATATTTTAAGTTATCATGATTTATGAACTATTCCATATTTGTCATATATCGACATGATTCAATATTATCAGATTATTATTGTTTCCAGTTTAAATGCATTTCTCCATTGGGAATTAAACTTTGCACCAAATGGATTTAGGGAAGAAGGATTTCGGTCAGTGGCCATGAACCTTTAGTAGCAAACCCTAAATCTCGAAACTATGTTCCACTATAGGATAAGTCTTTATATACATTAGCTTAGTGGATCCATATTAGCTCACTTTAGGTCCCTTACCTTGGCAAATGTTGGACACCCTATTTTCGGCGTAGGGGCAGTACAGTGAACTCTATGCAGTAGTTCACATGGTTTATGTCGGCTTATGATCTCCCCCGGTCAGTCTTTTTGTATTGCTTGATCAAGTATTCAGATATTCCAGTTCAGGTTATTACATTTTCATGTTATTTACTTGAACATTGTATCAACATGTTTTACTGATTTTGTATGTTCAGATTTCATGTTTATTATTCATATTCCTCATACGCAATACATTCAAAGTACTGACCTCATACTTTTTGTTCATATTGTTTGATAATATAGGTTTAAACACTCAGTATCTAGCTCACAATTAGTACAACTCTAGTCAGCGTTGCAACATTCTTTAGTGATTCCTCTTTCTCTGAGGACGACCCTTTGATCCTTGATTTTAGGATTTTACTTTCAATTTCATAAAGTTTGAGTTAGCTGGGGGGTTTTCCTAACAAGTTGTATAAGTAGAGGATTTTCAAATAATCAGTTAGATTTCACTCATGTTTACTCTAATATTTGTCTATTTGATGTTGGATTCTTACTAGACTATTCTAGTTCAATTCTGCATTTAGTTATCCTATTATGTTATTGTATGCTAATATTTGTGTCATGTCATGCCATGAGGTTAGGTTGAGGTTACTTTTGGCTCCAAGCATCGTGCAATGTCTACGGGGTAGTCTCAGGGCGTGACAACATTTAAACACAATAATTCGGCCACCTCTAGGCCAACACACATAAGCATAACCAATGGTACCCAAGACAACCATGAGAGAATCTTGTACCAGGTGTGGTACCTGACTCAATCATTATTTAACATGTACCAGGTCTGCTATTTCGAGCCAGCCGATAGATATCCCATACCAGCATACATGTTCCAACTAAAGAACCACATATATCACACAATTAAGACAAGTTCATTCCATGAGATTGACAACAAAATATTACTCCACATTCTCCTCTTTTTACTCCATACTATGTATTACAAGCGATACAAATGAAACCGTTAACACGCACACATAATGTAAACTAGAAAAAAAATTCAACCATCACCCACTTACATGACTCTTTCCAGATAGATTTACAGCTTATTTAATTAGTACACTAATACATAAACTCAATGATGGACATGTTTAAGAATACACATTCGTCCCCGAGAAATCCCTTTTCTATTTACAAAAAAACGCACAAATCTGTCATGACCCAACAATTCCTTTACCTTTAATCATTACTAAGCCCATGAGCCTACCACAAAATCCAATTATATGAAGACTTACAACCATAGTGTAACACCTTAAAAGTCCCACAGTACAAATTAGGTTCAGAAAGTTAAGAAAAATTAAGGTTGCAGAGTTTTCTGGTTTTATATACGCCATCTATAAGCCGTAGATAGTCCTGTAAATAAGAATTTAGGAAAATTGTACTTGAGCATGTCATATGGTAATATGGGTGGTGGATGTGTTTACCGGTTATGGATAGACCCCCGTGAAGCAAAGTCCTCAAATCTTAGATTTTTCCCAGCATGTCTTCTACAATTAAACAGTACGAGTCATATAATGGAATATGAGTCGTGGTTTGGGTCTCATAGTTCATTCTTTAGAGACTTCATAATTTTAGGTTTTATGTTCTACAAACAGCCAATATGGTCCATAATTAGAAGTACAAGTCGTAAAAATGGTTCCATCATTCAAGGTTTAGAAGCTTAGGATTTTCCTCTAAGTTCTACGGACAAGATTCTATGGTCCGTAGATGAAACCACACGTAGATTTTTTCAGTAGTTTTTAATGAGGGTCACTTTGTTTTTTTTTCCCATTCTTTTAATCTCTATATTATGTAATTTTAGCCTATTCTAAGTGGGTTATGGTTTATAAAGGCCCTAACCTTTCATTCACTCAAAACCCTCTCAAAAACAACTTCTTCTCACTCAAGTCTTCTCCCTCAAACAAGCTAGGGCTCCAAACTTTCAAGTCTCCATAGAAAAATTCAAGCTAGTGTTTCTACATTAGGTAAGTGGGAACTTTATCAATGAGTTTCTTTTCACCCATTAAGTCTAAAAAACCTCAATTTCTCAAATTATGATTTCTCCAAAACAAGGGCTTCTATGATTTTCATGGCTTCTAATTTAGATTCAGTTTCTTCTTCATGGTTGATCTCCAATTGCATAATTTCGATTTATATTCAATGTTTCCAATGATATTTTAATGAACCAATAACATGCAAATAATTTTATGATTAGAATTATGCTATTTTCATATGTATGTCTCAGATTATCAGAGTTTTCTGAATTATGAAGCTTTCAGATAAAGTATCTTTTAGTATATTCTCAAATATCACGATTTAAATATTTTTAGATGAAGTATCTCTATGATTTATAAGCTACTTAGTATATATCAATTATCAGTATAATTCAGTATTATCAGATTATTACTGTTTCCAGATTTATGCATGTTCTGTTGGGAATATACATAGCACCAAGTAGACTTCAAGGATGAAGGTTTTTGTTTAGCGTCTGTGGACCTTTAGTAGAAATCTATAAGTTTCAAAACTATGTGTCACGGTAGGATTAGTCTTTATTGGATTTAGCTAGTGGATTCACCTTAGCTCAGATATCACATCCTTGCCTTGGCAAGTATTGGACAATCTCTTTTCGGTGTGACAATAGTAAACTATACTCCATGTAGTAGTTCACATAGTTTATGTCTGTTTTAGTATCTCCCACATTCAAACTTTTAGATATTGCATGACCTTGTATATATGTATGTCAGGTCAGGTTTTCTCAATTTAATGTTAATTTACATGATCAGTGCATCAACATGTCTTACAGATTTAACATGTTCAGATATTATGTCTTTTTATGTAGTTTCTCCATACTCAGTACATTTCAAGTACTTACACATAGTTTTTTCCTATATTGTTTGATAATATAGGTTTTGATGCTCTTCATCAGGCCCACGGTTAGTACGACTTCAGATCAACTATAGTATTTTGGTAAGTCCTCATTATCCGAGGACGACCACTTTATGCTTCTTCCAATATTTTCATTCTTTTTTCAGACAAATAGAGATGACTAGAGATTTTTTCTAATAACTCATATTAGTAGAGGCTTTCAGACAGTCAGTTAGATACCACTTATGCCTTAAATTAGATTCTTGGCTATATGATTTGATTGACTATTCTGACTCTATTTCCACATTCTGTTCTTTTAAGATTTATTATGTTATTATAGTGTAATGTCATGCCATGGGATTACCTTGGGGTCACTGTGGCTCTAAACATCGTGTCGCTCTATGAGGTAGTCTCAGAGCATGACAAACTTGGTAGTAGAGCATCAAGTTCAAGAGTCTTAGGGTATTTGAAAGTTGAGTTAAGTAGAGTCTTGTTCATAGGTGTGAAGCACACCACCTCTATAAATGAGAGACTATTAAACATTTTAGGAATGCTTCACTTCTTTCATACCCTTAATCATGTTTCAACTCTAACTAGTTTCCTCCTAACTCATGCTTTACATGTTTTCAGCATCATTCCACCTAGAAGATCCTATGTCAAAAGGAACATGAGTGAGGAGCAACAAGCACCTCCATCTCTAATTGACCCTTTGGCCGGACATATCACTCATCCTGAGTTTAGGGTTGCTTTTCAAGTGCTAGCCTAAGTTATGACCGCTTAGGCCAACCAAGAGGTTGTGGCTCCTGTGAACACAAATGTGAGTGCTGCCGCAACTAGAGTCTAGGACTTCACTCGGATGAACCCTTTTGTAGATAAAGATCCACAAGAGTCCATTGAGGGCGTTTAGAAGAACATTGAAATTATGGGTAGCACTCTAGTCTAGAGTGGAGATTTGACTTCTTATCTTGTGAAGGTAGTAGCTTAGATTTGGTACAAACATATTGAGGAGGAAAAGCCTAAGGAGAGTGGTAGGGATAACAAGAGGGCTCAGACAGATAATAGTGACTACTCGCATTAGAGATCAAGAGGTGGTAGTCATTCTCAGTTTCGTCAGAAATACTCAGGCCTGACCTATTCTTCTTCTAGTGTTATGATACATAAGTTTAACAATGATAGGGAACAAAACTATATGTCATATGACCATGTTTCTAGTGGATATTCTTTCCTTGTTTGTCATAAGTATGGTTAGAACTATCTGAGAGAGTGTATGACCGATATTGGTGGATGTTTTGGATGTGGTAAGACTTGGCACAAATTAGGGATTTGTCCATCGTTTGTAAGCAAGGGCAAGAATGTTCGTCAATAGACTCAGCCTAATGCTTGTAACATCTCGCAATTCGAAATAGCTAGGAAGAAGCTAAGAACTTGGAATAATAGTTTTTGGAAATAGTTACAAATCTGGATATTTGTTTAAGTTAGGAAAAGTGAGTTTTTGGTAAACTTCAAATGGCCATAACTCCTATCTCAGGATGAGTTAGGTATACTTCCAGATATGGTTGGAAATTTCTTGGATGATCTTTCCAACGCCTCCGAGTTTGCATGATTCCGAGTTTGTATGAGTAAGTTATGCCCTTTGGAAATTGGGCTGTCAGATTAAGGGAATTCTGATCCGGATTTGTGAAGGGTAAACTAGTCTTTTCCTTACCTAATTTGCCTATTTCGTTTTTAGGTTTAATTGGGGGTAAAAAAAGAATTTATTCAGTTTAGAAAATTAGAATTTACGATAGGGCTTGGAGAGGAGAAGAAAGAAGAGAAAAGAGGAGAGAAATCAAGAAATCGCCAAGAACGATTAAGCTTTGCGAGTGGAATTCATCGGGGGTGATCCCTAGAAGGTATGTGAGATCACATAGTGTTGGGTTAGTTCACCCACACGCCAAACTTGTTTCAATTCAGAAAAATTAGAGTTGTTTGAATGTTAAGAGAGTGAAGTTCTTGAAGAACATTGTTGAATTCTTGTTGGTTGATTGTTGAATGCCTAGTGTTGATTTGATTAGTGTTTCCGGGTTGTTTTTGAGTTAAATATATTGGGTGTTGAGGTACTAATGATCCTAAGTGTTTGGGGAAAGAACAATGGAAGTTTAGAGAGTTTAGAGATGAAAATCGGAGAAGAAAAGTCGCCAAACACCTGGGTATAGGGCTGGGGCATCGTGCCAGCCAGCGCGCCCCAAAAGGGTCCCTGAATGTTCACCCTTGGGGAGCCGCACACCCCAGACTAGTCCCTGAATGTTGAGGGCTGGCGCCCCGCGCCTCTCAGAGTGCCAAGGATGCCAGTTCTCCCCATTTGCTCCCCACCTTTTCATACTTGTTCCTTAGCAATGTACCAATGTTTTCTAGTTCATTCCAACACTCTGTGGTACATCTAAACATCATGAAATCATCCAATACACGAGATCATGAACCTTGAATCCATAATTCAATTCAACAAAAGTTAAGATCAAAGTCTAAGAAGTCAAGAGTCAAGTCTAGAAGTTAAGAAGCAAGTCAAAGCAAAGTTTAATAAAGTTTTCAAGAGTCTTTAATAATGTTTTAAATTCATTTTAAAACTCAAGTTTTCAAGTTAAGCAATGAGTAAAGAGTTGAGTTCATTTCTCAAAAAAAGCTATTAGGGAACTAAGTATTCCCAAAGAAGTTTATAAATGTTTTCACATTTGAGCAAGAAAAGGGAACATAGATTCCAAGAGAGCTTTTAAGCTAAGTTTTGAGTAATTATCTCAAACCAAAGAAAGAAGTTTGTTTTTAAAACATATGAGCTAAGTATATTTTGGGAGTAGTATTGAGCACCGATATGGGGATGCGAGTTCATATTAAGTCAAGTCTCCATAAACCATGTAGCCATCATGGGTATTAATGGGTCATACTTTTTAGATGATCACATAAGTTAATCTAGTGGATCCACTAAGTTAAGTAGGTTCTATATGAGAGCAAAGTATAGGACCATTCTGGCAGCGTGTCAAAACACGTTGTATCACCACTTAGGCTCATAATGGTGGTTGTCAGTTAGAGAAACTCCCACCTAAACTATATTACTTTGTGTATGAGTAAAGTTGAGTTTGTTATTGCATTTTATTTAATGAACTAAGTTGGTTTTACTGTTTTATAAAGCTTTTCATATAATGCATGTGTTTCATTGCTTTATTATGAGCTAAGTTTATTCATGAGTTGAGAAGAGCCAAGGTAAGTGTTTTCTTCAGATTCCTTTCAAGCCTATATCTTGTTTTAGCATTCCAACTCGCATACTCGTACATTCAATGTACTGATGCCAGTTGGCCTACATCTTCTTATGATGTAGACGCAGGTAACCAGGATCATCATCCAGCGCCTCGTTGATCTAGTTTGAGCATTTAGAGTCTGTTGGTGAGCCTCCTTGCATTCCAAAAGACTCCTTTATTTGCTTTCTAGTCTTTCAGATGTTAGGATGTTCGGGGGACCTGTCCCGACATCCCTCTTTGTCTTAGAGGCTTCGTAGACAGTTAGTAGTCAGACATATTTACATTATCATTTCTTATGTTAAGACTTGAGTTACCATTTTGACCAAGTTAAATGTTGACCATTAAACCTTCTGAGTTAATTCACTAAAGTTATTTGAGTAAGTTCATTTGATTATCGTAAAATGTTTAGAGTCTTCCGTTGAGTCAGTAAGCCAGGCCAAGGGTTCACTTGGGGCCAGCAATGGTCTTCAAGTGTCGGCCACGTCCAGGGTATAGGCTCGGGGAGTGACAAACTTGGTATCACAGCCCAGAGTTCAAGATTCCTAGGGAGTCTATGAATTCGTGTTTGTAGAGTCCTAGTTATCAGTGTGAAGCGCGCCACATCTATAATTAGGAGGCTGCAACATTTAGGAACTATCTCATTTCTTTCATATTCATTTCATGCGATAGAGTTAATCTCTATAAAAATTCCTTTTAATTCGTGCTTGCGCGTGTTTCAGATAATCATGCCTCCACGAAAAGCTGTCAGAGGTCGTTCTGCGAGACGTCATATTGGACCATAAGAGCAAAAGTTACCTAATGCACCTGAAGTGCAACCTCAAAGAGAAGTCACTAATGTTGAGTTTCGTGAGGCCATAAGGATGTTGAGCCAAGCTATGACTAACCAGGTCGGGCAGTAAAGAGGAGCTCGACAAGAAGAGGCTGACACTTCAAGGATTCATGAATTCTTGAGGATGAATCCTCCAAGTTTCGCTGGTTCAAGGACTACTGAGGATCCAGAGAACTTCATTGAAGAACTGAAAAAGGTATTCGATGTGATGCATGTTGCTGATACTGGGAGAGTTGAGCTAGTTGCATATCAACTGAAGAATGTTGCTAGGACTTGGTTTGATCAGTGGAAAGAGGGTAGAACTGAGGATGCACCACCTATGAGCTGGGCCTGTTTTGAGGGAGCATTTTTGGGACGTTCTTTCCTCGAGAATTGAAAGAGGCTAAGGTATGGGAATTTCTTACACTTAAGCAGGATTCTCTAAGTGTGCATGAGTATGGGTTGAAGTTCACCCAACTATCTCGTTATGCTCCGAAAATGGTAAGGACATGAGAAGTAGAATGAGCTTGTTCGTTGCTAGGTTGGGCCGCCTATCAAGGAAAGAGGGACGGTCAGCAATGCTTATTGGAGACATGGACATTTCGAGGTTGATGGTTTATGTGCAGCAGGTTGAGGAAGAGAAGCTAAGAGACAGGGAAGAATTCAGAAATAAGAAAGCTAAGACAGGGAATGAGTCTGGGCAGCAGAAAGGTAATGTGAACCGTTCGTCCTTTCAGAAGCCAAAGTGGACCTGCACCATCATCTGATAGTGCACCTGTACCCAGAAACAAAGGTGAGTATAATGGCCAGAATTAAGGTAGTGTGGCACAAAGAGCTAGACCTG
Organism: Solanum raphanifolium; assembly: GCA_036250405.1. Lineage (NCBI taxonomy): Eukaryota > Viridiplantae > Streptophyta > Magnoliopsida > Solanales > Solanaceae > Solanum > Solanum raphanifolium. The sequence goes on from JAJOOE010011295.1 coordinate 34,095, forward strand.
CACAGTCTTAAGGTAGTGTGGCACAAAGAGGTAATTGGGCACCTGCATGTACTAAGTGTGGTATGATCCACCCAGGTAAGTGTCGTGATGGCCAGACAGGTTGTTTCAAGTGTGGGCAAGAGGGTCATTTCTTGAAGGAGTGTCCTAAGAACAGGCAAGGTAGTGGAAATCAGGGCAATAGAGCCCAATCTTGATCAGTTGCTCCACCAGACAGGGTTGCACCTAGGGGAGCTACTTCCGGTATTGGCGGAGGGGTAAACCGCCTCTATGCAATCACGAGTCGCCAAGAGCAAGAGAACTCTCCAGATGTTATTACTGGTATGATCAAAGTCTTTACTTTCGATGTTTATGCTTTGCTAGACCCAAAAGAAAGTTTATATTTTGTATCCCCTTATGTTGCAAATAAGTTTGATGTTCTTCCTGAGAAACTTTGTGAACCCTTTTGTGTTTCTACACCTGTTGGAGAGTCTATTCTAGCTAAGCGAGTTTATCGTGATTGTGTTATTTCCATCAATCACAAAGACACCATGGCTGATCTAGTTGAGTTAGACATGGTATATTTCGATGTCATTCTAGGTATGGACTGGCTTCATGCCTGTTATGCATCAATAGATTGTAAAACTCGAGTAGTCAAGTTTCAGATTCTTAATGAACCAGTCATATAGTGGAGTAGTAGTTCAGCAGTGCCTAAGGGTCGTTTCATTTCGTACCTTAAGGCGAGAAAGTTAGTTTCGAAGGGTTGTATCTATCACTTAGTCCGATTTAATGACTCAAGTGTTGAGGTACCTCCAATTCAGTCAATTCCTCTAGTAAAAGAGTTTCCAGAAGTCTTTCCTGACGACCTACCCGGAGTCCCTCCTGAGAGAGAAATAGACTTTGGTATACATATCATTCCAGATACTCGTCCTATTTCTATTCCGCCATATAGAATGGCACCAGCAGAGTTGAAGGAGTTGAAAGAGCAGTTAAAAGATCTCCTAGATAAGGGTTTTATCTGACCAAGTATCTCACCTTGGGGCGCTCCGATCTTGTTTGTGAGAAACAAAAATGGTTCCCTTAGGATGTGTATAGATTACCACCAGTTGAACAAGATTACCATCAAGAATAAGTATCCTCTTCCGAGGATTGATGATCTTTTCGATCAGCTTCAGGGTGCTTTCTGTTTCTCGAAAATTGACCTCAGATCAGGTTACCATTAGTTGAAAGTAAGGGAATGTAACATTCAAAAGACAACATTCAGGACCCGTTATGGTCATTATGAGTTTCTGGTCATGTCGTTCGGTTTAACTAATACACCAACAGCGTTCATGGACCTTATAAATAGAGTCTTCAAACCTTATTTAGATATGTTTGTTATCGTCTTCATTGATGACATACTAATCTATTCAAGGAATGAAGAGGATCATGTGATACGCTCAAATTACACCTCCTTTCAGAAGCATAAGCGATCGTTATCAAGTAAAGAACCCAACTTGTAGGTTGGGATCGATCCCACGAGGAAAATGGTTTAGACTTTACTTTTAACCAACAATTATATTCAATTAGTCAAATTA
>JAJOOE010011296.1:0-36500 GCA_036250405.1 Solanum raphanifolium
AAGTGTAGGTTGTGGTAACTAGGAGGAGATTGTGCTTTGGAGTGGCTTAGATTGCTTCACTCTTCCAAGTCCTTGGTATGTCCTCAAGATTCGAGGACTATGTTTAGAAGTTTCTTAGTCATTGTAATAGACACCTAAGTGTCATTTCATTTGTAAAGGGTTGTGTCCCTTAGTACGTTTTAAGTTTTTGTCTAAGATTGGCTAAAGAGACTTAGTAGTTCCGCTTACGTATTGATGTTTTCAATAGTTGATGACTCTTGAAGTCTTATGGTTTTATTGAATAAAAGTTTTAAATTCTTAGTGATTTTTATGATCTATGCGATGAATGAATGCTAAGGCTTGTATAAGACCTCTGAGAGGTCGAATACGCATGTAACGGCTAGGGGGTGCTCTCGGGTCATTACAGTTTAGATACTTCATGGTCCTAATAAATGTTTCTTCTAGATGGTCTTATGTGTGGCTTTTGTAATCTCGAAATTTGGGGTTGCAAAATTGTTGCCACAAATAATATGATTACTGGCAAAGTGTTCTGAAATCATATTAAATCCATTCTCCTTGGCTATAATTTAGAGTTTTCATCCCCAACATTTAATGATTAGTTCTTATCAATTGGGATTGAATAATTCAATACTGAAGTGAATGTGATAGTGAAAACTAGAGCTTATCAATACGGATATACATTTTATCATGATGGGATCACAACTCACCTTCGGAAGAGATAGAGTAAACGAGAAGAAACAAATCTGAAATTTGTTCATATAACAGTAAATTAGAAATTTACTGGAAAAAAATGTACATGTCATAGTAAATTTGGAGTTACTAATACTAATAATTTTATTTAACATGAATGATTTGACAATCCATGCAATAGACATATATTCAAGAACTAAAAAGTTCTTCAAGAACTCTTTATGTTGCTTGTTCTCATGAAAGTTTATTGGATCAATTAATGTTGAGACTAAATTCCTAAATTTTAAAAAATATTAAAGATGAATATGAGCCTATTCACTTATCATGTGATATGATAAATAAATGCATCTATTAGATAATCACATTTGCGTTTGTTGTCAACCTGCAGTTTAACATTCGCAAAATTATTTGTGTAAAAAATTGAGTCAAGAGCACAACTTTCAGAATATGTAGTCAAGACAATTCATCTTGATAATATTGATGAATATTCGAGTTGATATGACATTAAATTCTTTAGATAAATAGTCAATCATTGCTTGTTAAATATAATGTATTGCATACTAAAGTAATTGAATGGACAAGATCAATAAAGTGTGATCAATATTTGTCTCAATTAATTTATGAACAGGGACCAAATATTTTTCATATGATATTTTTGATGTGTAGTATATAATTAATGAATATAACATGATGCACAAAGATGGATTCTCCAAAATAGGTTGAGATATATATTAGTTTGTCTAATATAAGGGGAGATAAGAAGTAACACAATAGTTGCAAATGGTCCCATTGAATGTCCATAAATGATAGAGTCTATGACATGCATGAAGCATGATAGACTGATCGGTTCTAAATAAAATGATCCTTGAAAAAGGGGAGGAGCAAATAGTCAAAATGATCATAATAAGGAGACAATGTGCTCTTAAAGAGCCTATAACATAATGCTTCATGAAACCTCATGAGAGAGGTATGTACCTGAAAATAACGAAGTGATGAGATCTCAATAAGTTATGTCGTATTGTAAATCAATACAACATGATATCTTGTTGACAATATATTTGATACAATAGCGCGCAATATTGTAAAAGATTATGATGATACAAATTCTATGTCTATTAAAATATGCTGGTATAGAAATAATTATCAAGTAAAAAGTGAAATGATGTTTCTTGATAAGCGTAAAGCTTATTTGACTTGCAATCTAGACACTGAAGATATCATACATTTAGTATTGAATGTTGTCTCTTGACAAAATTGATATAAAAATATCATATGGACTCAAAATGCATGAATCATATGTAAATTTTTGGAAAACTTATTTATAATCCTCACATGGATTAAATCAATCAAGAATCTTTTGTATTGTTATAGAAGTTGATAACTTGAATTGAAACTCTTGAAGAGTTTTCCAAAGGCAATAAATTATTTTCTTAAAGAAGTTGAAGTGAGGAACTTGCATAATTCTTTTAACCTAAAGGATGATTCATAAAAGGAGAAAGAAGAAAGCACATTTATGCTGGGAAAGACAAGACACTAACAAGAATGTCTGACAGGATAACAGCGGAATAATACCCAAGTCTAAACTTTTCCTTTCAATTTGAACCAAGAGAAGACTAACTAAATCAAGCAATACGAAGAATGGACAACAAGTATATCAACCAAACTAAAATAATAAGACAAGAATAAATCAATCACACAAGACACAGCGATTTACATGGAAAGCCCTTCGATGTAAAGAGTAAAAAATCACAGGACCAAAAGCTCCACTATAAACACTAAGAGTTACAAAATTGTTCTCCAAAATTGGCCACAAAACAAGTGTCAAACAACGAGCAACAACAAAACAAGATTGCACCAAAATTAGAGAATTAAAGGAGAGATTTCACCCAAAAACGGGTTACTGTTCACGCCCCAACATCAGAAGCTACAAACCTCCAAATCTGATTTCCACCGTTGAATTTCTAGAACCGAATGCTTAGAACTCTCAGTTCAAATTTGAGTACGATCCAACGGTTAACAAAACGGAAAACTCTGTTTGAAGCAGACTGTCTGAGCAGAAAATTTCGTGAAGCAAAAACAAAAATTTTCTCTCTTTCTCTCAATCTCTAAAACGGATTTCTCTTGATTTTTCTCTCTTGCGTTTTTGAAAAAAAGACCTAAATAAGCCTTATATATGCCACATAATATTGAGCTTATGGGCTAAAGTGGGCTGGTCCTAATAAGACTTTTATTATCCACATAGGAAGGAAAAAAAGATTTTAAACCCAACAATTTCATCAAAGTTTTTCTACACACATGAGCTCTCAAGAATGATGATATCAGCATGCAACAGATTTGTCCAAGTAATGATATGAGTGATTTATTTAACAAATCTCTACCAACTATAACTTTCGAGAAAATGGTGTACAAGCTTGGACTGTGAAGATTCAAGTCTTTGGATTGATATTCAAATTAGGGGGAGTTAATATGCGATGTACTCTTTTTCCCTGAGCTCACAAGATTTTATCCCATTGAATTTTCCTTGTAAAGTTTTAAATGAGGCATCCATAATGCGTATTATTAGATATGTGTACTCTTTTTTTTCACTAGAATTTTTTCCCATTAAGTTTTATCTAATAAGGTGTTAACGAGGCATATAATCTATCAAATAGACATTCAATGGGAGTGTTATAAACATAATTGTATTATAGTAATGTCTATTATGTGGAGTCCTTTTTGGAGAAAAGTTAGAAATTCCATTTGGGGACCAAGTTAGATTTCCCCTTAAATTCGTTCATTGTAAATTAGATCTGTGAATTCCTAACTATCTCTCAAGAGAAATTATAAGTCTTCCCTCTTCTCCCTACTTTCTTCTCATTATTTTATATAGTTTCATAACAAGATATACTTTTAATTATTTTGATTGATTTTATTTTAATCGAAAAGGAATTTTAATTTGAGCTTCTTATGTAAATATACAATCTGCCAAAAAGAAAAATTCAACTAAATGACCATAGGTATATGTAATGTATCGATATTGTATAAATAGTGTATATACATCACTATATGAGTTCCTATTTATATATCGTAGGAGTTCATCTTCCTCAACAAACTAAATTATTTTCCAATTCTAACAGCTCAAATCTCCTCTAAACAATCTCAAATCTTATAAATGAGTTCCTCTTGATGTTCTGAATCTTTTGTTCATTCGAAATGATTCACATATGTAGCTGGTCAAATTTTAAAATTAAAGCTTCAAAGTTGCTCAAATTTTTTAATGGATATCACCTCAAAGTTTCCTCTAAACAATTCAAATTTTAGATATTTGCTTCTCTCAATATTTCAATTTGTTTTGATACACTATTCACTCAAAACCATTCATGTTAAATTTAATATTCGGGACACTGGACAAGACTTAAAATTGATACTTTTTTGTTCTACTTGTTTTGCTATAAATATTATTAAAAGGAAAATCATATGATGAAATTACCAGAGTTTCACTTCAACATAATAAAACAGAGGAGAAAGTGAAAAAAAGAAAGAAAAGAGAGAAGGAAGGAAAACAATGGAGAAAATGAGAAAAGAAGATTGCATGGCTATAGCGAGTAATAAAGCAACCATTAGGCTATCTTTTGTGCAATCGGTGGATTTTTAATCTTACGAAATTATAATCTCGGGTAACAAAAAGCACCTTATAATTTAAAGGAAAAAGGGTTTGATATACCCCTCAACTTTATCATTTGGAACTGATATGCCCCTTGTTATCAAAGTGGCTCATATATACCCTTGCCGTTATACAAACAGCTCACATATACCCTTCATTTAACGGAAGTGAAAAAAATTAGTTTTAAATTTATATTTTTGACTTTTAATTTTCTTAAAAATTATTGAGGGGTATATATGATTCTTCTAGCAAAGTTCAAGGTATATTTTAATCTTTTTCATATATAAATTATTTTTTGACTTCTTTGATTATAATTATTTGAGTTTCTTATTCTTATTTTATTTTTTTCTTTCATTCCTTAGTGTAAAGAAAAAAAATTAAAACTATTTTTTTGTGGCTATATTATAATTTAAAACCATTTTTTTTTGTCTATATTGTAATTTAATTTTTGTATTTGAAGAAAAAAATTTGGTCATCTATAATAAGTTTTACAAGTGAAACATAAATAAATTTGACCATCAAAATAATAAATCTAAATTAGTCATTGAAACAAAAAAAAGTAAAAAAAAATATGTTTGAGGAGGATTAAATATACTCATATGGGATTATATTTTTATTTTAAAAAAAAAAATTAAACTAAAATTATTATTTTTCATTTCCGTTAGAGGAAAAGGGTATATGTGAGTCATTTGTATATAAGTAGGGGTATATATGAGTCACTTTCATAACGAAGGATATATCAGTTCTAAATGACAACGTTGAGGGGTATATCAGACCCTTTTCCCTAATTTAAATATAAAACTTACCTCATACTTCAAATTTATAAAACGATGGTAATACGACTACTTTAAAAGGATTCTAATAAATAAAATCACACAAAGATATACAATGAAATCCTCTACCTTTATACCAAAATTTTATTTGCAGCAGTGCTTGAAACCTGTGGCACATACATCACATCACACGTTGTGCTCTTATCACTATACCAAAGCCGAGAGTCAAAGGTGTATTCAACTATCATCACCAGAAAAATTAGGCACATACATCAGACATTCTGTTCTGTTCTTGCCACTGTATGTACCAAACAAGGTGTCAACGTTGGACTAAGAGGGTGTTTGGATCGACTTTAGGTAGGTTTTTAACTTCGATAAGTGTTTGACAAATATAAAAACTACTTTGATATAAGTTTAAAATGATTTAAACTTAAGTTAGAAAGAAGTGTTTGACAATGTCAAAATGACTTAAAATATGTCAAAAACCAAAAATAAATCTTATTTATTTTACTTAAAAATTATTTAAGTTTTACTTAAAAGCTACTTTTTTAAAGTGAATCGAGACGAACTCTAAGTTATCATCACCAAAAGAAAACCTCAGCTTTCCATTTGCTCTAACCCTCCATAAAAAAGAAAAATTAAAGTAAAGGGGTAGTAGAAATGGTTCCTATTTTTTGCTCTTATTTAACAAACAAATAAAAATGTGGTACATGTTGAAGACAAGTATCTGCACTCTTCTGCAGATGAATCTGCACACCCCCTAATTAGGGACATGACATGGAAAAATGGGGGCAAAGGCTGGCTGGCTATATACTACAATTCACAAGCAGGCTACAAATACAAATCTGAACCTAATAGGAGACACCCAAATACACCTTAATATCAAGTGCAAGTTTTAAAATTACAATTGGGCTAAACCATATCCTATCCAAAGACATGCAGCCTGCAGCTAACACGACGGTGGTTGAAGTTGCTTCAACCGTCTTACTACTTGCTTCATTGTAGGTCTAGTAGAAAGAGAGTCAACCGTGCAGACCACAGCCAAGTGTAGGACCTCAACCAAATCATCATGTGGACCTGAATCCCATAGACCAGCAGTAAAGAACTCCTTGGCACGGCCCTGGCGTAAAAGCATGCATGCCCAAGCAACAATATTGAATCCATTTCCATAAGAAGAGAAAGAGGGATCAAGTGCTTTCTTATCTGATATTAACTCAAGCAACACAACCCCATAACTGTAGACATCAGCCTTGTCCGAGACGCGGCAAGTCATGGCATATTCAGGAGCAACATATCCAAAAGTTCCCGCCACACCAGTAGTCGCATGGGTCTCTGAAGTTCCCAGTAATCTAGCCAAACCAAAATCAGATAAATATGCATTATACTCCTCATCCAATAGGATGTTGCTTGGCTTCACATCACGATGAAGCACACGTGGTACACACTGATCATGTAGATAAGCAAGTGCACGGGCTACATCCAAAGCAATCTTGTGAAGAACCCTCCAGTCCACAGCCCTTGTAGACCTCTCCTGAATAAACTTTTCCAAATTACCACCTGGCAAAAAGTTATAGATCAGAAACATTTCTGTTTCACTATTATGATATCCTATCAGAGTTACAAGGTTTGGATGTCGAAGCCTCCCCAGAGTTCTGATTTCTGCATCAAACTGTTGAATCCCCTGAAAACGTCCTACAGCAAGTCGCTTTACTGCCACTAGGAACCCTGGTGCAATCTCCGCTTTGTATGTTGCTCCAAAACCTCCACTGCCTATGCAATTGCTAGCATTGAAGCTCCCTGTGGCCCGCACGACATTTTCAAATGTCAAAGGAACTGGAACTTCTGTAAAAACTGTAACTTCTTTCCTGGTAGATCCAGCAACTCTAGATCTTGGATTCCATTTTCTGGTGTAAAAGAACAGGACTATCAGAGCAAGAAGAACTGACACAATAGCTGCTGCAGATGTTATGGATGCAATCTCTATGGAGTTGAAACCACTGCTCCCTCCTTTTTGGGTTGAACCTGAAGGAGACGCAGCAGAATCTTGTGAGTCCCCTATTCTTCCCTGCTGATCTGTAGAAGGTGTTGATAGAGAAAATACATGGCACGATTGCAGAAAAGGGTTTCCCTGAACACTATTGCATTTCATCAAATCTTTGTTAAGAGGCAGTGGCCCAGACAGATTATTGAAAGAAACGTTAAATGCAGCCAGTGTGGTCACATTGGCCAAGCCTGAAGGTATATTCCCTGATAAATTGTTGTTGTTAAGAAGAAGGGAAGTCAAATTCCTCAAATTTACCAGATTATTTGGAATTTCACCAGACAAAGAATTCGAAGAAAGTTCAAGCGTTTCTAAAGAGTGCAATTGCCCGAAACTTGAGGGGATGGAGCCAACCAGATTATTGCCAGCCAAAGAGAGGTAACTGAGATCCTTTATCTGGCCAAGACTGCTAGGAATCTGACCTCGCAGGTGGTTCCAACTTAAATTGAGAGAAACTAAAGAAACCAGACTCCCTATACTCGGAGGGACTGTCCCACCAATCTGATTTTTGGATCCATCCAACAGCCTAAGAGACCCACAAATCGCACCAATATCCTCTGGGATTTGACCCGACAATGCATTATTGCTTACATTAACAATCATACCTTTCAATTCATGACATTTCTCGAACAAGTTACCAGCAAAAGGTCCAGTAAACCTGTTACTACCAGCAAGAAAGGCATAAACAATTTGTTTGCCTAACATTTCAGGTGCAATTAGCATGGAAGGCGGTAAATTTCCTGTGAAGTTGTTACCACCGAAATTATGAAATACTGCATGGTCACCATCACCTCCAAATAATGAAGTAGTGTCTAGAACACTTCTACTGGTGAAATGTGCTAGATATGCAGATGATGTATCATAGGGCCCAAATGGATCTCCACCGCTGGAAACAACATGAGCACAACTGTAATTGGAAAACCTGGGAATTGAACCAGACAGATAATTCCCACTCACATCGAACACAAACATGCAAGGAACTGGCAGTTTCTCAACAAGCTGTCCAGTCAGCCTATTTGAGCTCAAGTCAAGAAAATGCAACTTCTGGCAGCTACCCAATTCCTCAGAAATCACTCCAGTATAATAATTTTGAGCCAAATTCACAATCTCCAAATTGTCACAAGCACCCCAACTGCCAGGAATTTTTCCTGAAAGAGTTGACCTGGGAGCCCATATCATTCTCAAACTAGGAAGCCTGGTGATCTCTGATGGGATTGTGCCTTCAAAAAAGTTAAACTCATCAGTAGTACGAGCTGAATCAGACACATTTGGAAGAGGATCCCACAAACTTGACAGTACAAGAATGGATAGTTTCAAGCAGTTTCCCAGCTCAGATGGTAGTCGTCCACTTAGGCTGTTCCTAGACACATCAAGAATCTTGAGCTCAGTTAGTTGACCAAATTCAGCTGGAATACCCTCTTCCAACAAATTTGAATATAAGACAAGTGACTGCAACCATGTGCAGTTCCCTAAACTTTTTGGAATATTACCACCTAAGATATTACCTGCCATCTCTAGACTTTGAAGTTTCTCACAAGAACGCCCAATCTCACCAGGAATAGACCCGCTAAGCTTATTAAAAGACAGGTAGATTCCCCTCAGATCTCCAAATCCACCAATGAATGCTGGAATGGTCCCATTTACCCTATTTCCAGCAAGATTCAAGATTTGTAGAGCAAGGCAATTCGACAAGGAATTGGGTATGGCACCCACAATCTCATTAAAACCCAAGTTTAAAACCCTCAATTTCCTCAACCCCTTAAACTCCAATGGCAAAGACCCAGTAATTAAATTCCCTTCCAGATCCAAAACTTCAAGTTTCTCCATATCCCAAATTCCCAGTGGAATTTCACCACGCAATTCATTAAAAGGCAAGGATAAAACCCTTAGTTCAGTTAACTTTGATATTGCGAGAGGTACTTTACCAACAAGCTTGACACTATTATTGGCACAAACCCTTGTAATTCCAAAGCCATACAAAGGAAATTGAGCAATTTTAGCACAAGATAAAGAACCCAAATTACCTCCAGTGATGTTCAAAGCCACAACACGTGAATCGGAATCACAGGAGACACCAAACCATGAACAGTGATCAGTATTTCTCGAGCTCCAGCTAGAAATCACTCCAGAGGAGTCTAAAAGTGAGGCCTTTAACTCCAAGAGCGCTGATTTATCCGAATCCAAGGAAAGTGCATACCCATGAACTAAGAAGAAAACACAAAGGATGAGAAAAGCCTTCAAGGGTATGTCATGACAGTACCATTTGATGACAAAACAACAACGACCCATTAGTAAAACCCCAAAAGGGTCCTCAAAAATGCAAAAAAAAATACAGACCCAAATTCCCCTTGTATGTGAAGATTATAGGAAGCAGAAATGGGGTTTTGAAACTCAAAAACCCTAGCCCTAACCCTAGTTTTTGGGGCTGCTTGGTTGTGAACAGAGAGAGAGAGAGAGTCAAGAAGAGGAGAGAGAAGAACACTTAAAAGAGAGACAAGAGAGAAAACGCGTTGCTGCTGTTTTTTTCAATTTCTCATTTTTCTATGAATTGTCTCTTCTCTTTTTTGTACGTTCATTTTCCATTAATTCTTTGCTCAACTGTTTTCGTTTTTGTTCCCGTCTCAAGATTATTAATTTTGATTAGTATTTTGTTAGATAGAGAGAGTGTGGGGTCAGTTGAAGAGAGTGATGGATTGGTGGGGTCTGGTGTACATACTTCGGTAAAAAAAATGGACACCATGCCGCACAATAAATGCATCATCTACCTCCCCTTCGCTCATTAATATGGACCACCGTAAAAATATATGGGAGGTGCTAAATGGTTAGAAAATTAAAAAAATATATTATTATATTTTTTTAATTTTAAAATAAATTGATATTGTTTTCACTTTTTAGTTAAAATATATTAAAGTTAAAAGGGTAAAAATATTTTTAAAAAGTAAAATAACATAGATAAAATATCATTCTGGCCAAATTTTCTGGCCAAAAAGATTTTTCCAAAATATATAATCTACTACATACACCCTTCGTGCGGCACGCGTTTAATATATGTTATTTTCATTTCAAAATAATTGAATTGTTCAAGTTATTTCATACATTTTTAAGAAAAAAAGTTTAGAACATAGATTCATTGAATTGTTGAAGATGTTCCACATCTTTTTAAGATAAAAAAATTGGACATAATTTAAATATTATTTTTCTTTTTTGCACTTATTAGTTATTGTTAAATTTATCTTTAGAATAATTTAAAATAATTAAATTTCTTAAACTCATCACATAGAAAATCCAAAAGAAAGAAAAAAAAAGAGAGAATATTTTAAAAGTAGTCTTGAAGATTCAACAATTAAGTTAATTTGAAATATGAAAAAGTCTCAATAATTCAATTATTTTGAAGCGGGGGGAGTATTATTTTTTTATTTAAATTTTATGTTACACAGATAAAGCTTAGATTTAATAAAAAAAATTTATATGTTTTTATAAGTATTTTAAGTTGTTAATTATTATGATTTTTTTACTATTTCAAAGTAATTTTCACCCAATATATATTACTTCATTTGTAACAATTTATGTGCCACAGATGAATTTCGAGAGTCCATAAAAAATCATATGCTTTTTTTAAAAAATATATCTTAAATTGTTAATTATAATGATTTATAGTATGTTTTGAACATAATTTTTTCACATAATATATGTTACTCCATCCTAGGGGTGTGCATCCGTTCAACTCGACTTTGGTTTATCGTTTTAGTCTTTAACGGTTTTATTTTTGGTTTAACTAATAAGAAAATGCTTATAAAATAAATATATGACTTCTCTAACAAATTTGACGCAATAAGACAATAGTGTTACTTTATAAAAGCTCATAAAATAGAAACAATAATAACTAAGATGAAAAGAACTATACAAGTGTAACACAAAGAGAAATTAAGAGGAATAAGATTCTTACTTTAGGCTTTGACATTTTGTATAATGAGAATTTGTGAACTCAAAGACACTGTGAAGTGTGAATTGAAGGCTAAATGACACATACAGTAACTATTAAGGTATTGAGATTAATATTTAATATTTATGTACATGTAAAAGTAGTAAATTACTATAGTATTAATGTGTTATCGATTTACTCAGTAACCCAATATTAAAAACTAATATCAAATCGATAACCCGATGATTTTTTTATAAAACCATTAAAACTCGTACAAATAGGAATAATCCAATAACATTTTTTTCAATTCGATTTTTTCACAGCCCTACTCCCTCCCAGTTTATGTGATACAAATGGAATTTCAAAAAGTCACTCACATTTTTTTAAATTTTTTTAAATATTTAAGTAGTTAATTATTGTAATTTATAATACATTTTATGTAATTTTTATATAAATATGTTACTCTGTTTATCTTAAATTATGTGTCATAGGTAGAATTTTAAGAGTAAACCAATTTTCTTTATATGTTTTTAGATATTTTAAGTTTTCTTGATTATTATTATTTATAATACTTTTTACATTATTTTCTATAAAATAGCAAAATACAAAAAAACTTAGAACAGAACACTAAAAATATTCTAACTATCCTTGACATATAAGTAGACATGTTGACAAACATATGATGCGTTAGTACCACGTCCAGGATCTTAGGAAAGGGGAAGCTCGGTCTTGACAAATTCGATCGGGAGTTCATAATGTGGAGTAAAAAGGATTCGAACCTTTGTACCAAAAATCGATGCAAGTCGATAGGTCATTCAATCATCGAGTACACTAGCGACTTCCCACACTTATCATGACAACATCACCGATCTTTGGCGCTTATGGGGGGGGGGGGGTTGTAGCCATTTCTAAATATTATTAGATACCAAATCAAATTTTATATAGATCATAATTAATAGTATTAGATTATTTATAAAAAATAACAATAGTAATTTTATAACACAGAAAGAATCTACATAGGACAGCTCAAGCACATTAGTAGCCTAAAGAAAAAGTCAATAGAGGTCTTAAATTTTTTTAAAAGGTTTTTATAAAATAATCTATTCTTCTAGATTTTTGTGATACAAAATTATTAATGACTTTTATATAATTAATTTCTTTTAATAATTTCTTTTCAATTGATAACTTGAAGGATTTGAAGACTTTAACTTACAAACTTGAAGAATTTGAAGACATCAACTTGCATATTTGGAGGATTTTGAAAACTTCAACTTGTAAACTTGAAGAATATGCAAACTTCATCTTGCATATTTGGAGGATTTGAAGACTTCAACTTACAGACTTGAAGGATTGGAAGACTTCAACTTGCATACTTGAAGAATTTAAAGATTTCAACTTGCAAACTTGGCTGAATTTCAAGACTTCAAAAATACTGTTAAAGAAGCTTATATTTTATAAGATTTTCCCCTTTTTTGACCCATCAATACTTTGTGCAAGTGTGAGGTTTGATGAATGATGAGTCGGGGATTTTGACTTATTTAGGACTTAATATTCATAGTTTTAGTGTTCTCAATGCATATCTTATGCTCTAAACTGATGTTTAAATGCTAATTTGCAGCAATGAAGGCAAAAGAGCAAGGCAAGGACATTACTGGGCAAAAAGGAACGGAAAAGCTAAAAAAGTTGAAGAAAAGCAAGGCTGATGATCGCCAAGACCACTCGGCGAACCGTTGAGTACGTGGCTCTTCAGCTCGCCAAAAGTTCCAGAAAGCCAGCCTAGGGAAAAAGCCAACTCGACGATGGATGTGCAACTCGGCTATAAATGCGTTGATCGGTCCTAAACCTAAGAATTTGGAAGAGTATAAATGTGTGTGCTTCGATCCAGATTGATGTGATCCACATACTTCTGAGTGTGCTTCTTGCAGGGCTTGCATTGATTCTTCTTCTCCCAAACATCGTAACAGTATTCCCTCAAATGATCTTCTATATAATGTGTCCTTGTAGTAAAGGAAGTGAGGTGCACGACAACAAATGTCAGTCTTTCTCCTTGGATTTTCTGGAAGTATCCCATAACACATATAGTCAATAATATGTTGTCTCCAATATTCCTTCGCGGCTTCAGAAACAGCGACGAGATACTCAAGCTCTGTATATTCGTCCTCATTTGGTAGTGGTACTATACATTTTTGGCAAATAGTGACTTGTGTCTGATCAGGAAGGGTTAGCGTTGAAGCTAGGGCAGCCAACACGTCAAGTTTCTTATTTTTCGATCTAGGCACATGTTGGAGGGTTACATCTCCAAGCCATTCTATCAACTTTTGAGAATAATCATGATAAGGGGGCAATTCGGGCTTCTTCACCTCATAACTTCCCAAGAGTTGATTAATCACTAATTGAGAGTCACCAAAGCTTGTAAGTATAATTGCTTCAAGTCAACGGTCATTAAGTATCAACCCTTGGTATTCAGCGATATTATTGGAGCAATATTGCGTCAAAGTAAAGGAGAATGGTAGAATCTCTTCTTGCGAAGTGATGAACACCATGCCAGCGCTAGCTCCGCCATGATGTGCATCCCCATCAAAGTGTATTTTCCAAGGCGGTTGAATTTCAATAGACATTGCATCTTCATCAGGAAGCTCATCAGTCAACTCCCAATCATCTGGTATCAGATGGTCTGCCAAGAAATATGTGTTTTTCCCTTCACCGCTTTCTGAGGGATGTACACTATCTCAAACGGTTGGAATTGGAGGTACCATCTTGCTAGTCGGTCTCTAAGGACAGGTTTCGACATAACACACTTGATAGGATTTGCTCTAGAAATAAGACGAACAACATGAGCTTGAAAATAATGCTCCATCTTTTGAATTGAGAAGACTAGTGTCAAGCACAACTTTTCAATTGGCGAATAGTTCAGCTCATTTGGTGTCATTATTCTTTTTAAGTAATAAAGATAGTTTTCTTTTCCTTCACTATTCTCTTGAGCTAACAGTGCTCCTACAGACCTTTCTTGTGCCGCAATGTAGAGTATCAATGGCTTTCCAAGTATACGCGCTGCCAAAACTAGAGGTTTTGCTAGATACAATTCGATACTTTTAAAGGCATCGCTACATGTTGTTGACACACAATTTTGGCCTAACATTTTTAAAATTAGTAATTTTTAAATCTTATTTATTCAATAGTTCAAAATATTTTTTTTTATAATTTTAAATAAGTTTATCTATATTTATGCTTATTTGTCAAAATTTCAGGATTTTTTTATCAATGAATTTTAATTACATTATTTTTTATCATAGTTGGTTGAATATGTTCAAATATTTGTTCATTTTGATTAAATCATTGTTTATGTTAAATTGCATTTTTTACATGTCATTAGTTACGTTAATTACATCTTTTAATATTCATTTTATTCGTTACATTTGTTAATATTCATTTTGATAGTTTGCACAATCTAGAAATTCATTCAAATATGGATAAAATTTCATATACAAAAATTTTATCAACTAGTGGTTTGACCCACGATTTTAAGATAATGGAATTGTAATATTTGTGGTTCTCTATTTCCTATTTAAACAATAGCTTATTCATTAAGTTAGGGGGTGATGAATTATTTTTTAAATGAAGGTTGTAAATTTTCATATTTTTAAATAACAAAAGGGTGAAGTATTCATTAATTTTTCGGCTATCACCACCCCAAATTCGAGCAAAACTCTAGCAATCCAAAATTCCTATTCATTTTCTCTTTTTTTTCACGGCGAAACCCCACCGGATTCAACTCCAAACCAGCGAGCTGAAGCAGCCACCCAAAGACCCCATTTTCCCTTCTCTTCTCTTCCTCATTTGCTGCCACCAGCAGCTCTCCGACACCACCATTTTCCATCATTTTTTTCCAACTTCCAACCACCCAAAGACCACCCCAAACCACCAAATGATTCCCTGCTTTATTTTCTGCTAAAAGAAACCCAACCAGCAGCTTCATAACACCTAGCAATGGTGAAAACAAACCCTCAAGCTCACCTGAAATCGTCAGATCTGCCAGCCACCACCACCACTGCTTCATGAAGAGCTGAGCTCCGGCAAACAAGACAACTGAAATAACCACCAAAAACCACCGGAAGCGACCCCTAAAGCTCACCTCCAGACCCCGACCCAAAACCCTCCACTAACTCCGACCGAAACAATCTCCAAACGACCACCTGAAACCAACCAGCGAACCCACATCCAGCAGCCTCGAAATAGTCAACCACCACTTCCTCCTTCCTCCTTGCTCGAGCTCCGCCATTAATGGGGAACTCCGAGCTCTACAAGTAGCTCCGACGAACGGAGAAGAAGTCAACAGTTTCAAAACTTCGAGCTCCGGCGGAACAAAGCACGAGCCACCGACCCTATCGCGACTGAGGCTCCAAGCTGGAAACTACAATGCAGCACACTGTCCTACCAACGAACTCTATTTCCGGCGAGGTTCGCTGCTCGAACGCCCTCTGTTTTATTTTTTATTTTTCCATGGCTTTAGTTCTTGTTTGTGTTTCTTTTGATTTTTATTGTGAAATGTCTTGGCAGTTTTGTTTAACGAGATTATTGTTATTTTGATGAAGTGTTGATTCTCTCTTAGGTGCGTTTGGTAATGTTTTTGTGAAAAATAAGTAAATTTTTGATTTATTTTTTTATGTTTGATTGGTGAATAAAAATTATTTTTTGAAAAAGATTTTTAGTGTTTGATATATGAATGAAAAATGTTTTTGAAAAATATCTATTATTTTTATTAGAGTAGAAAATAATTTTTGAAGTTGAAAATATTTTTTAAAAATAAATATAATTTTTTTTGGGGGGTTGGCAGGGTCGAGGGTAGGGGTGAAAAAATAAAAATTTGAAGTTGAAAATAATTTTTAAAAATAAACTTAAATTTTTTTTTGGGGGGTGGGGGGTCGGGGGGTGGAGGGTAGGGGTGAAAACAATAAAATTTTGAAGTTGAAAATATTTTTTAAAAATAAACATAAATTTTTTATTGGGGGTGGGGGGACTGGTAGGGTGGTTGGTGGGTTGGGGGATCGAGGATAGGGGTGAAAAATGAAATTTTGAAGTTGAAAATATTTTTTAAAAATAAACTTAAATTTTTTTTTGGGTGGAGGGGGCTGGTAGGGGGTGGGTGCGTGGGGGGAGTCGAGGGTACGAGTGAAAAAATGAAATTTTAAAATTGAAAATATTTTTTTAAAATAAGCTTAAATTATTTTTTTGAAGGAGATAGGGGGTTGGTAGGGGGCTGTTGGGGGGCGAAGGTAGGTGTTAGTGGGATAAAAAAGTAAAAAATTAAAATTAGAAATAATTTTCAAAAGCAACTTTTAATATTTCTTTTGAGGGATGGTGGTGGTGGTGGTGGTGGTGGTAGGGGGCTGGGGGGGGGGGGGTAGGAGTGAGGGTGGATTAAAAAAATTGAAGTTAAAAAATATTTTTTAAAAACAAGTTTTAATATTTTTTTTCGAGGAGTGTGGTGGTTTGGGAGGCTTGTTTGAGAGTAGAGACAAAATAAATTGATTTTTTCAAGAAAAAAAAATTGTAATTTGAAATTGAAAGAGAGTTTTGAAAAATGTTTTCTTTAAGTTTTGAAGGAAAGTTATTTTTTTTAAATTTGAGAAAAATTAATTGATTTGAAAAATATTTTCCAAAATATTTAACCCAACCAAACATGAGAGAATTGAAAAATATTCCGAAAAATGTTTTCCTTATACCAATCACACCCTTAGTGTTGCTTTGTTTCATACATTTTAGATCTGGATAGGCTTCCGTTATACTATGGTCTTTGAGTCTTGCATTGATTTTTGTGTTATCATTATAATTTTTTTTATATGGTTTCATTTTAATTTTCTCCCAACTTAATTGTTTATTCCTGTTACTATGTTAGCTCATATTGAATTGACTTCTGTTTTGATCGAACATTTGGTCCAGTAAATTTAATATTATTTTGATTAATATTGATTTTATTATTTTCATATTCTTCCCTGGTAAATTTTACTTTCTGCTAACATCTCCGTTGATACATTGTCACTGTGTATTATTTTAAATTTAATCTATAGTTTGTTACTTTGTCTCATTTGACGTTAATTATCATGGTCTCATTTTGATTATTTTAATATGTTAGCCTTTGCATTAATCACAAGTTAAAATTGACCAATGAGAATCTTTTCATTAGTTTTGGAGGCCTCCATATTGTAAAAGACGAAAATTTAGTTTAAATTTATATTTGTTATATGTTAGAATTGACCGATAAAGAAATTACCGTCGATTTCCAAGGCCTCCCATGTTAATAAGACAAGTTTTTATTTTTATTTTTAAGTTGTTATTTGAGTTATTCAATTTTATTCATATTTATTTATTATTAACACTTTTACTAAGTGTGTTTATAGGAACCCCAAAGTTGCTTCCCATTGAAACTATTAGAAAGGAGTTCGAATTTAGTCAGGACCCACAATTGTGGATTTCGAAGGAGGCCTAACACCTTCCCTTCAAATAACTTAAACCTCTTACCTAGAATCTATTGGTTTCGTAAATATTTTTAATTGATTTTCTAGTTTTTCCTAAAATTAGGTGGCGACTCCTTTAAAATTCGTTTATTTTTAAAATTCATTAAAAATTCAATTAATTAATTATTTGTTGAGTCACCACAACGTTTCGCCCTATTCAAATTAAGTAGGGATGTAAACACATGTTTGGTCCCAATTAAATGGGGCACCTTTCTTCATGAGATGACCGAATGGTTGACATCTTCCCTCTAGATTTGAGATGAACCTCCTCAAATAGACTAGTTTTCCTTGGAGACTTTTAACTCATAAATATTTCGAGGCTCAGGCATCTTTGAAATGGCATCAACTTCGGCTTGATCAATTTCAATTCCTCTATGTCTTACAATGAAACCAAGGAACTTCCTAGAAGTAACTCCGAAGGCACACTTCAATGGATTTATCCTTAGTTGATATCTACGGAGCAATTCAAACACCATTCTTAAATCTTTCAAATGATCACCCCTCTTCCTTGAATTTACCACCAAATCATCAACATAGCATTCAACATTTTTATGAAGCAAGTCATCAAATATATTTTGCATAGCTCTTTGATATGTGGCACCAACATTCTTTAAACAAAATGACATCACTTTGTAGAAATAAATACACTTAGGTGTGTGAAATGCAGTGAGTTCTTCATATTTTGGAGCTATGCGAATTTGATTATAGCCGGAAGAACCATTCATAAAAGAAATTGCCTCATAACCAGTGGTGGCATCAATCATCAATTCTGAAATGGGAAGAGGGAACTCATCTTTAGGGGATGCATTATTGAGATATTTGAAGTCAACACAAACTCAAATTTGACCATTCTTCTTCCTCACATGAACAATATTTTACCTCACTAATAAAGCCTGTCTCAATGAGTTTGTTAACTTCATTTTCTATCAATGGAACCAAGTCTGACCTAAAACGTCTTTGGGCTTGTTTAATAGGATGAGAACCATTTTTTACTGTCAACTGATGGACTGCTACTTTAGGATTCAAGCCAGACATTTCTTTATAACTCCAAGAGAAGACATCCCTATATTCTTTGAGTATATTCATATAAATGATTTCTTCATCAACTTCTAGAAAGGCACTCAAATAAGTTGGCCTTGGGTCTTCATTAGTGCCAAGGTTAACTTCCTTTAAGGGATCTATTGTGGTCTTCACTCCTTCTTCAAGTTCTGGTGGAGCATCTCCAGCATCTTCCTCTTCTAGAGGATCATTGTGATATATGACGACACTAGACAATATCTTCCAACTCTTCATCAATCTTCATTTCAGGCAAGACACCGTGCTCATTTTGGATCGTAACATGATATGAGGAGCCTACAATTTCTTCATCTTTCTCACGCTCCTTAGTGTAAACTATAGTGTGAACTTTTGCCTTGAGTTCCTCTTTGCAAGAAACCACAAGTTCCACTCGTTGCCTCTTTCTAGAAGGAATCAAACTTTTGAAATCCTTTTGGATAATAGGTGAAGCAAGCGTTGTCACTTTTAGATAACTTCTCAGATTCTTGTTATTCTTCTTCTTCAATGGACCTAACCTCTCAAACACAAAAGTTCTTGTTTCTCCAAGACAATCAAAGACGGAAGGCTTTTTGTTGGGAGTAGTGACGCCATCTTCAAAAGTTATATGGTTATTGCTTGCCCTTCTTATGGAAATGCAAATTGGCGGCGGTTGACTATAGCCTAGGCCTTCACGTGCTTGCCTAGTTGTATCTTCTGATGGGAGTTTCCCTAACATTGATGGCTCATTAGGGTTGTATCCAACCTTCACAAATAACTTGTAAGCATTGAGATCAAAACCTTCTTTTGTGCGCTTTGTAGGGAGTGCCACATCTCGCACTTGATTTTGAGCGATTGACATTCCTGACAGCTTCGAAGACAAGTTTATTGCATTGATCCGTCTGATAGGAAAAGTTAGCCCTATGAATGCATTTTCTTGAATGTTAGATGATTGACCTTCTTCTTTATTCACTTTTGGAACATAGGAAAGTCCAGAAGTTAGCTTCTTCTTCGAAGACATGATCTTCCCTTCATGAAGAATGGACAAAGTTCTTTAGTGTCAACCATTGCAACAGCCTCAACAATTGTTTTTCTTGTGATCTTATCGCACTTGATTGATTAACATCATTAGATTTTGCCCGGTTAACAACATAACCCTTAAAATAGAATTTTTCATCGGTAAAGTGTGTCTTTACTTCGGTGAAAGGATTATCATCTGCAACTATCTTTCTTTCAATCCCCACTTTGAGATACTTCAAACATTGATAGTAAGAAGATGAGATAATTATATTCTCATGTACCCAAGGCCTGCCAAATAATATATTATATGAAGTCTTTACATCGATCACATGCATTCATGCATTTGACCGCAAATCTTCCATGTGAATTTCTAATTTAATAGAGCCTATGGACCTCTGTCCCCCTTGATTAAATCCTTGTATCAACAAACAATTTTCACTAAGTTCTTCAGCCGTGATGCCTAGTTTCTTCAATGTGTGGATAGGAAGAATGTTGACTCCAGACCCTTCATCTATTAAGATTCTATTTATCTTCTTCTCTAGCACGTGACCCACCATATACAAGGGACGATTGTGTAGTATTTCACCAAATAGAAGAACATTATTTGTAAATGTGATTTTTTGTATTACATGTATGTGCTTCTTGGGAAAAAGGTTCAATAGGTTTTTCAAAAGATGAAGGAGACATTATTGACGAGATTTCCCTTGTTGCTTTTCCTTCGTCACTAGGAGATACTTTTTGTGAGGATTCACTCGTTGTTCCTTCTTTGTTAGTAGGAGGCACTTTCATTGTTTCTTCTTTATCAGGATTGAAACATGATCCTCAACATTGTCTTGAGTAGACTTTGTGCAGAACGAACTTGGTAAGAATTTCTCTAGAGTCACAAGACGTCGGGATTTTTAGTAGTGATGCACTTCTACCTTTGCCCTTTTTGGGTGTTGGATTGATTTATGCTTCTCCAATTTCCTCACCATTTTCCTTCTAATCAGTTGCTCAAATGATTCTTTTCGTAAGCTTGACTTGTTGCGTCTTCGCCTAGTCAGAAGAATTCAGCCTTTATCACCATCTATATCAATTTCTTGCTCCAATGACTCTTCTACATGCTTTCAGAGATATATATTTGGACTGGATCGAGCAAGCCAAATGTGATAGATATTTGGTTAGAATTAGCCTTCTCATCATCAAGGACAATTTTCTTTTCTTTAACCAATCGCATCACTCTATCCTTATAGACAACATTTTTCAAGAGAATGACTCACAACTCATCAAAAATCTCAGAAACGTCAAAATCCAAGAAGGGATATTTTTTCCCTTGCATCTCCCTTAGTGTCGACTTTTGATTTGAACGTGCTTGGAAAGTCGTTCTCGCATTTTGCTTCATGCCCTCGTTCGTAGTGAACTTCGCAGGCGGCACCTTAACATTCACAGATTCTTTGTTGTCATTTCTGGGCATAAAATTTCCCTATCTCTTGAGTTTCTGCTTGTCTCTTCATTTGCAAGGATCATGGACAAACGTCATATCTTTTCCAGCAGAGGACATGCTCAACTCCATATCATGAGCGCGTGTGGCTATATCTTTGAAGGATTTTGGTTTTATTCCTTGTAAGATGTAAATAAGCTCCCAACGCATTCCTTGGATACACATTTCTATTGCAGAAGCTTCACTAAGCCTATCCTTGCAATTTAGGCTCGTGTTCCTCCATCGATTTATGAAATTTTTAACCGGTCCATCCTTCCTTTGGTGAGTATTCGTGAGTTCTACCATACTCACCGTACGCCTCGTGCTATAGAAGCGATTGAGAAACTCGTGCTCTAGTTGCTCCCAACTATCAATAGAATTGGGCTCAAGATCCGTGTACCAATCAAAGACATTTCCTTTTAGAGAGTGGACAAACTACTTGACAAGATGGTCTCCATATGTTCCAGCATTATTACATGTCTCCACAAAGTGTTCAACATGTTGCTTCAGATTTCCTTTACCCTCAAATTGTTGAAATTTGGGAGGTTGATAACCACCAAGCATTTTAAAGTTATCAATTCTTACGGTGTTTGGCTTGGCATACATATGAGAAGGCTTGGTGGAGACTTCATACTTATCTTTGATTGTGCCTTCAATAAGCTCCTTCAAGCGATCGAGTGAGATCATTCCTTCAGAAGAAATTGCATCTCATTAACAAGTGGTGCTTTCTTCACAGGATGTCTGATTGCTATTCAAGAACTCATCAAGAACTCTAATCTTTCAACTTCAAGAATGAAATTTCATTGAAAATAACATGATTGGCATATGGGTGAATAGACCTAACACTATGGAAGCTTACATACCTCTTAGGGATTAAACCCATGGCAAAAATCTGCAACAAAATGCAAGAACCTCGACGAACGCCTTAATCCTCTCCTCTTTCTCCTATTCTTTTCTCTTCTCTCAAAACCCTAACGTATTTTTATGAAGCGTAAACTGAATCCAATTAGTTTGTCCCCAACTTAATTACCAAAAATGAATTTAATTTATTGGGTAGTGAAAAGACCATAATACCCTTCTAAAATACGGTTTTGACTTTCCTTATCTAGATAGCCCAACTTCGAATGGACATATCTCCCTCATATGAACTTGAAACTGATCAAACTTGGTGGAGTTGGAAAGATAATTCCAAGATATTTCCTTCGGTATCTGGTAGCACACCTAAATCATCCTGATCTAGGATTTATGGTTGTTTGAAGTCGACCCAAAACTCATACTTAGCTTAACTTTGTCAAACTTTCCAAATTTGATTATTTCCAAAAACGGGTTATTCCCAATTATAAGTCTTTCTAGTTCTTTCTAAAAGTGAGGTGTTACAATATTCCCCCTTGGAATCATTTGTCCTCGAATGACGGCTGGACTGGGTATGAGACGGGGTTACTCTTATCATTTCTGCCATACTAACTAGAATTGTCCGCATTACTATTCGAAACCAACTAAGGTCTCCCATTTAACTATTTCTCATAGGAAACCTCATCTTGTTCTTCCTCCTCATTAATAAACTTAGACGGAATAAACACACCATCACTACCACGATAAGATCATTAACCTTCTCTTTTTAACAGCACTCCACTACTAAAAGAACCTCTAAAAAGATATCCCCCAAACTCTTCGGAACTCATTACTATCTTACTCTCAATAACTTGACTTGATTTCTCATCTTGTCATCTTCCCCTTAGGTCTAAAGCTGACACTTGAAAGCTATGGACCTATTCCATCAACTCTAAATTGGTCTACATTTTCTTTTACTCTAACACTCAGGAGAAGGTTATTTCATGACTACCGAACTCTCAATAGGCAGGTACTATGACCTCTTTCTAAGGTGTTTCTCTTAACCTCTTTTGATTACGCACCCTCTCAGTACACCTCTTAATGCTTCTTGTTACTCTTGTGACTTAGCCACACTTCACCGCCCTTATCTAAAGGTTAGGGTCTCTCACTTGTACTACTCACATTCATTGTAGCAACCATCTCAATTCCTCACCTACTCTATGTCAAGTCTACTAGATCAAATCTCAATACTAACATCATCACCCTCATGTTGCCATTCTTTTGATCATGACACTCATCTCAAATTCAAGCTTAATGTCTATAACTAAACCTGAATATCAATATGATTGCTCACCTACTATGCTATACCTCATTACTTGATCAGTTCTATAACCTTCTGAACATCATGACCCTCTCAAATAAATCATAAGCCTAGCTTAGATCAATCACTTCATAAATACTCCGCTCTCTTATTCAACACATGAATTTAGTCTTCTCTAACAGGATGACACATTGACATCAACTCTATTCTAGTTAAAATATATATATACTCTATCTCATCTTGACTAGAAACTCTTACTCTACCCATAAGGGAAAACTCATCATCAATAACCTACTGGGTGCATGACTATAATAACATAGCTCTTCAAAACATTATCTCCCTTTCTTAAATCACTAAAACTCTACATACTTTCCTCTAACTCTGGGCTCTTTCTCTACTACTGCTCATGATCTCGTAACTCATACTACCTTTTGGGGTGGAAATATTACCCAAGCTCTAAACATACCTCATCATAAGGATCTCAGCTGAAACAAGGCTTAAGGAAAAGAGCAACTCGTTTTTAGCACAAAGGCACGATTCATATGAATATGAGTGCATTTTCTTGAACTCAACACTTAACTTACTTTTGGGCTTCTCTCAAGCCCCTCTGGAGTCTCATGACTTTCTCAAGACTCTTGCTAAGAAAAACTCATCCATAAGGATCTTTACACTTTACTTTTCAACTACCCTAGTATGATGGGTAGTCGAATGAATCTGAGAAACGCACAAGTATGAATAAATCTCAATGACTTAGCTCTATTGCACTATTAAGAGTATGAAAGAAGGGAAACTTTTCTTAAATGTCTGTAGACCCTCGTAAAGAGCGGTAGAAGAGAATAAAGTGTTGCGCCCATTCGTTTCTTTCATAGCTGGAGCAAATGGAAGGAGATGTCGTGCAAGACGAAGACTTTGGCAGGTGTCGGTAGGCATGCCTCTGATAAGGGCTCGATCCTGAGAATCAATCCCAATCGAATCTATGGAAGGGAGACCCTCTATCCTCTTAATCTTTAAAGTAGATATTATATATAAGATAATAAGTCCACTGCGGTGCCCAAGACAAGGCAAGATGAATAGGAATGCTGAAGGGACATAAGGCTCAGCTAAGGTAAGGAAAGACCCAAACGTGGCTTCAAAGTTATTCTTTCTAAGAACGGATTCAGTTGATTAACTGTGCCACCTTCCTTCTACTAGTTGATTTAACCGCATCAATCACAAAGAAAATAGAAGTAGGGCCTTCACAACCATAAACAAGACCCGACTGACATAGCTTCATAGACACCCTAGGACTCTTGAACTCTGTACTCTGAAAGTAAGTTTGTCAGGACCCGAGCCTACACCTTGGACGTGACCGACACTCGAGAACCATTACTGGTCCCTAAGCGAACCCTCATCCTGGATGACTACAAACAAAGACTAACTCAAGCATACAAAGCTTAAAAACTGAATAAAAATCATGAAACTCAATTACAAAGCTTTAACTCAAATGAAAAACTCTGAATAAAAACAAATTATTCAACTCACCATAAAATAGGCAACTTAAGTCTTTAAAACATTTAATAAAAGAAATGAACAGACTTCTGAAACTCTACAGTCTATCTGTGAAGCCTCTAAATGATAAAGATGGAAGTCGGGACAAGACCCACGACCTCATAACAACTGATATAACTGAAAGTAAAAGTGGAACCCTCTGAAAGCAAGGAGGCTCACCATAGATAACTCGAACTCCATGTGGTCTCAACGAAGATCCTGTTGATGACCCTGAATACCTGTATCTGCATGATGAGTACATGATTTGGACTCATTTAGGGCTTTATTTTAATAGATTTAGTGTCCTCAAATGCATATTTTATGCCAATAACTGATGTAAAACCTTGAATTTCAGGTATTTGGATTGAGGAACAAAGCATGGACACTATTGAGCAAAAAGGAACAAGGCAGTTGAAAGGACGAAGAAAAGGAAGCCTGAGGATCGCCTAATCCATTGGGCGAGTCACCGAATGGCCATTGTTTCGCCTAATATTCCAGTGTGCCGAGCCCTGAAGGAGAAAATCAAGTTGGCAATAGAAAAGAGTAGTCCGCAGGTCACCGAACGGTTCCGCGATGCAGTGCCATATCACCCAAAGTACAAAACCTGAAGATGTTGAGGGCCAAAGCAAAAAGGCGATGAAGTTGAGTAAAGGGCGGATCGCCTAGTGGATCGGCGATCCCGACTTATTGTGACGAATGGTCATTCCCAACACATTTTTGGGTGACTATAAATACGTTTTTAAATTCTTAGTTTAGTATCTAACATTCAATAGTTTTCAGTATTATTCAGTTTTCAAGTTAAGAGCTTAGAACTGAGTTTTTGGAGACATTTTTCCTTAGCTTTGAAGATTTGAAGATTTCCATTTCTAAGAAATTGGAAGTGGGTGTTGCAAATACAATCTTAACTTCGTGTTTTTGGCTTGCTCGAGAGAGAAATTTTAAAACTAAAATTACTGAATCGATGGTCTGTGGGTATTGGGTTGTTATGGTTTCAGCTCGAGAGAGTGAACCCTAAAACTTTTTCCACACATTCAGCTCGAGAGAGTGAATGGACTAAAGCGAAGGCTGTGCTTAATTGCTACTTATTGGTGTTCGAGAGAAACCAATTTGATTCGGGGTAAATTGTTCGAGAGAAAGTTCATCCCTACTAAAGTCTAGTTTAATCACTGATTTGCAGTTGTTTACTATTAATTGCAATCACCCGGTTGTCTATCTTATCCCATAATCCAATCACATCCCAAGAATCCCATCTCCATAATTGTTATTTTCGTATTATATGCCTTTTTAGTTGATAGTGGAAACCAAACCCCCCTGATATTTGACACTTGTGTCACCCCTAATTTGAACCATGCTTTTAATCGTAAATGCTTTTAGATATGATTGACTTGAGCATATTCTTACTTGCCTATTGTTTCTCAATTATGAACCATTCCCTTGGGACTTGACCCCAACTCCTATAGTTGGGTTATATTACTATTGAAAGATCGTTGACACTTATTATTGGATGAAGTGTCCTGATACGTGAAATCAAAAATGGAACCACTGCCGGGGAGTGGTTTTTTTTGAGAATTTTTAGTTAAGTTGAATTTTGTTCTTGTTAGTTCTAGTAAATCTTACATAATTTTTAGTTTTGGTTTGTGTGTTGCTGTTTTGAGCAGAGACTTGGAGCATATTTGGTAGCAACAGTAACTCAATGGATCACCCTCCTTCGAGATTGATAATGTTTAGGGATAACATCCTAAATTTCAAGAAATTGGAGGGTGAGTCCATGTATGAGTTGTGGCAAAGGTTTAAAATCCTATTGTCGCAATCTCCAACTCATGAGATTCTGGATACACTACTTCTGGAATGTTTCTACCGGGGTCTTAGCCCCAAAAATAGAATAATGGTTGACCAACTCTCTTCTTGTTTCTTGATGCCACACTCCTATGATACCATAGCCCAACTCCTTGATTGTGTGGCCAAAATCAACAAGGAGACTGAGAAGGACCAAGACTTGGAGGTTCTGTCCAAAAAGGACATGTACATCCCCCTTCACGAGCGTCGAAAGATGAAGAAACAAGAGGGCGGGAAAATTGAAGAGGTCTTCTTAATTATTCTAAACAAAGTCGAAGAACACGACAAAGTGTTGGAGGAGATCAGAGAGAGTGTCTTGATGCTGAACCAGATGACGACCTCTCATTCTATGCTCATTCAGATACTGGGTTCCCAAATGGACCATGTGCTATCTTCTCTCTACCTAGAGCCAAAAGAAGGGTGGCCTTACGAAAATGAGGCAAACCTCACTAATGGAACTTAAGTGGGGAGTTGCGTCGTGCCACGACGTTAACTAAGGCGCTTCTTAGGAGGAAATCTAAGTGTTTATCGCTTTATTTTTGCTTTAAGAAATAATGGTGTGTTGAATGTGCATGTCAAAGTGTGGAAAGTGGTTGAAAAGTGCAAGTTGGCGAGCTAAAGGTCCAGTCGATATATCGCTGAAGAGGTCGGCGACCCCGACTCAGACCGTGTTGGACTCAAGACAACTTTACATTAGAGTCTGTAAAACTCGGCGAGCTCAGGAAATTATTGACGAGTCGCCGATCAGTTCGGCGATCGCGATCTAGTCCGCCATTTGGATCCCCAGGTTTACTGGAGGTCCTGTAAAACTCGGCGAGGTAAGTGACCACTCGGCGTGTCACTGAGTGGGTCAACGAGCATGACTAATGTCGCCGAATGGGCGAGAACTGGACGGTTTCTCAAAAGGCCAAAGGTTTAAACTTCCAACTCTTTCACTTTTCCCTCACTTTCGAACTTTACAAACTTACACCCGCACATTAGTTTCTATATTTTTGCATTTTTAGAATATTTTAGTCGTTGATCTGTGCTCAGATTGGGATTACATTGCACCTAGCATTTCAATCTTATCTTTATCGGCATTAAATGTTGGTTTTCCGAACCTTGAGTTTATTTTTAACAATTTTGTACTCTTATGCAAATGATCTTCTCTTATTGTCGTGTGTTGGGCCTCTCTGTTATGATTAGAATATTTGAATGTCTGTTTTAATTTGATAATCTTGCCCGTATTATATATATTGTCGAATTCCTATAGTTTTATGCCCAAAAATTGGTTAAATCTTGTGGGGTTGTGCTTGGATGTTGTTGGGTCTAGTCGGGTGAAGTCTAAGTAACCCGTAGTTGTGCCAAATGACGTAATTTGCCCAATGATAGAGCGAGTGACGTCATTCTTAAGGGAAAAATGAGTCAAATGGCCAAATTTGGCAAAATCGGGAGAAGTTTGAGTATCCCGGGGTAATGGGTGTTATGGGTTTTGTTTTAATTTGACTAGTGCATGCTTTGATTTTGGTTTCGGGGGTTGCTGGGTCGAATTTGAGAAGTTGGGTTGAAAGTAGGCACGTTGGGTCATTTGGCGAGCTGGGTCGAGATCGCCGAACCACTCGTCGGTTCGCCGAAGTTCCCTATCTTACCTTTAATTTCATGCTATACTTGATGTTTGACTCTATAACCTTTAGCGAGAAGCTTGTGGTCGCCGAAGGTACTCGGTGACTCGCCGAAAGTCCTCTTGTTCACCCTTTATCTGCATCCCTGAACCCTTATTGCACTGTAACTTTCAGTGGGCTAACCCTTTTTCGCCGATTGCTGTTGGCGATTCGCCAAGAGGCCTTCTCATCACCAACTTGTTAATTTTTTTTGAGAATTTTGAGCCAATCCTTTCAGCGAGCCCGATTTGGCTCGCCAAAGTGATTCGGTGAGTCTGTCTGCAATTTTTCTGCTGTGCTTTTCATTGCAATGTCTCTAATTTTTTTCTCGATGTTTTGCAGACATGGTAAGGACTAACATAGACATGCCACCTCGGAAAAGAGTACGGGGTATCACAATCAATGAAGGGGGATAAAATCCTCCAAAAAGAGGAAGGCATGAGCCTCCAATTGGAGGTCAGAGCAGGGGGAAGATGCCCATATCTAACAGGGCGACTACTAGTTCCCAGGCTGCTTTATCTGAGCCTGAGGATGACCAGCTTTTGCAGTCCCGGCGGGATGAGATCCGGGCTAGAGCTCACCCTGACTCAGCCAAAGTTGCTCCAGCTCATACACTAGTAGACTCAGTGCCATCCCCGACACCTCCTATGGCTTCTGTGCCACCAGTCGTCCCTCCTCCCAGGCTTCTGAACATATTGAAAGGTGATGGTTTGCGAACCAACCTCGAAGAGAAGTTGCTATCTACAAAGGGACTAGAGGGTAGATACTTCAGTGTGCAGGAGATACTACAGTAGCACATGTTTCAAATTTTCACCAGGCCCCTATGTTCCTTCATGGTTCCGGGAATTCTATGATGCATATGCTGCCTTGGTGCCAAAGAGTAAGAAGAAGGCCGGTGAGTTTAGACCGGTTAAGTCGGTCATGGTTCGAGGTGTGGAAGTTGGGTGCAACAATGATATCATAAATGCTGTTCTTGAGAGGGACACACGGTTCGAGCATGATTATGAGGGTTTGGTGACTGCCTAGTCTCTGGATAATTTGAAGGGTTGGCTTGCCCCCATCTCTCTGACGTTACTCCGAGGTGGATGGATGCGGGAGTTCAGATCGAGAAGAAGGATTTGAATATAGCTGCCCAATATTGATTCGGATTCATCAACAACTCCACTGACATCCGGTGTATTGAGGCCGAGTACACTAGAGAGGAGGCTAACATGAGGATGGAAACTCTAGTGGAAACATCCCCGGAGGTGGATATAGATTTGATACCTACAGAGGCATCTTCGCCTACTTAGGCCTCCAGGCCTTCAGGTACTTCTGCCCCTTCCTCTTCTTCACAAGCTCCAAGCACCTCCACTTCCTCCCAACTGACCAAGATTACTCAGGTGATGATCCTGAAGATGGGGGTATCTGTCCCATTTAGCTGACGTGAGGGCGACCCAGCTAGAGAGATCTATACCATGGATGATTGAGAGTGCTATTTTGGCTGCACTGACCCCCCTTCGGGCTTCTGTTGATGATCTGGCTACTAGAGTCACATCTTGTGAGAGCAGGTAGGGGGAGACCTCTGAGATGACAGATTTGAAAGACAAGGTAGCAGATTTGAGGAAGGACGTAGACTATCTAATGTCTACTGACTTCACTTCTTTGCTGGAGGTTGCAGATGATTTGGACGCTCCTGAGACTTCAGGGATTCCTCCGGCTACTACCGGAGACATGCATAGGGATGATGCAACACTTGATGAGTCGGATGCAGAGACCGATGAGGAGATGATCGAGGTCAGAGATGAGAGCATATATGGAGACTTGCCATATCTTGAGGAGATATTCATGACAACTCCTAGTGGGTCTGGTACTGCTGTTCCATCTGAGGCGACTCTGGGCGCTAAGACCCAAGTCCAGATTGATGCACCGGGCACTGATGCCCACACAAATAGAGTGATTGAGTAGACAAGATCCCTTCTTTACCTCCGTCTCTGTCTTGCTTTTATTTTGACTTTTGGATATTTTAGTTTTTATTTGCATTTGAGGACAAATGGCTTTATTTGTGGTGGGTTAGGCCCACCTTTTGTACGACCTTTTGTGACTGTCTTGTTTTGTTTATATATTGGGTTTTGAGTTATAATTGTGTTTTACACTACTTTTGTGGATGATTGAGCTTGTGGATCCTTGTTTTAAATGATAAATGGTTTTTTGGACCCTTCCAAAAATAAATTGTGCCACCTCTTATTTGTGTAAAATGTGGCTGTTCTCTTGTAAATTTGAGTATCGGTTTTGATCAATACCGATGACTTGAATAGTGCTCATAATCGAACAAAAATAAATATGCGGCTATGATGAGGCCAAATGACGTTGCATAGACAATATGTGACCTCTTTGCATCTCATTGTGACTAGCCAAGTATCGAATTGAGTCTCTTGTGATGAGCATTGCACACTAGCAAAAGTGTGGAGTCTTGCTTGACGTTGATGTCTATGCCTTGTGTGATGAGCTTACCGTGAACCATGTGTGATGACACCTAGAATTTGCCCTGTTGGTCCGGTTGACTAAGTGAGGCAATCTCTTGACATGATCTTAGGAAACTTTGAAGAGTATGAAATAATTTGATATTATACCTCTTTTGTGGCCTACCTTGTGAGTGTGTGAACTCCGTTTCAGCACCCTTTGAGCCTTAACCTTTTCTTGGAAGAAACTTGATGTCATTGTGACCTTTGTTGATCCATTACCCATAATCGTCATGATTTGTGGTTTGTTTGAATAGCCAACTTAGGCCAAAAGCCTAAGTTGGGGGTGTGGTGAAAAGAGAAGGTAAATCAAAAAGTGCAAGAAAGTCCCCTTTGACCCATGGTTTTGAGAAAAATGGAACCCATCCATACAAAAAAAAAGAAAGAAAAAGAAGAAAAGAACGAAAAAGAAAAATAATGAAGAAGTTGTGGAATAAAGTTGTGAAAATACAAAGAAAATGAGGTTTCCAATAGTCCATGGAAAGTGAATAATGGGATGACTTGTGAGCACGAATGAAAATGATGAAGAAAAGGAAAGGAAGTGTTGTTCATACCACATTTCATGAAGACTATAGCCATTGAGCCTTAATGACCATACCTTTGCACTCAGCCCCGTTAAAAGCCTTGGAAAGACCTTTTTGATCTTGAGTGAGCTGAAACAAGGGTTGATTGGAAAATACGGGCAAACCTATGAGTGAAATCATGCATCGTGTTCCTCTTTGTGAGTGTGAGCGTTGCATTTGATTTCGAAACTTTAAATTGTGATCCATTGTGTGTGAATATGGAATCATTTTTTGTGTGAGGGCATTTGAGTACCTTTGTTGAGCTTGAACTTGCATTTGAAGCAAGTATTGTGAGCTTGAGATTCTTTGATATTGGTGAGTCACAACTTGATTCTTTGAGTGCACAATTGATCTTTGCATGAGTAAGTTGAGTCTTGTTGTGTGCATTCATGATTGAGTCTTGTATAACACTGTTTGAGACATCCTTTTTGAACTGCTGAACTTGGGGTTTACTTGAGGACAAGCAAAAAATTAAGTTGGGGGTGTTGACGAGTCCACAATTTGGACTCATTTAGGGTTTTATTTTCATAGATTTAGTGTCCTTAAATGCATATTTTATGCCAATAATTGATGTAAATCCTTGAATTTCAGGTATTTGGATTGAGGAAGCATGAACACTATTGAGCAAAAAGGAACAAGGCAGCTGAAAGAACGAAGAAAAGGAAACCAGAGGATCGCCTAATCCATTGGACGAGTCGCCGAATGGCCATTGTCTAGCCTAATGTTCCAGTGTTCCGAGCCCTGAAGGAGAAAATCAAGTCGGCGATAGAAGGAGTAGTCGGCGAGTCGCCGAACGGTTCCGCGATGCAGTGTCATATCGCCTAAAGAACAAAACCTGAAGATGCTAAGGGACAAAGCAAAAAGGCAATGGAATTGATCAAAGGGCGGATCACCGAGTGGATCGGCGATCTCGACTTATTGCGTCGAATGGTCCTTCACAACACATATTTGGGTGACTATAAATACGTTTTTAAATTCTTAGTTTAGTATCTAACATTCAGTAGTTTTCAGTATTATTCAGTTTTCAAGTTGAGAGCTTAGAATTGAGTTTTTGGAGACATTTTTCCTTAGCTTTGAAGATTTCCATTTCTAAGAAATTGGAAGTGGGTGTTGAAGATTCTTCATCTTAGACCTTTGTAAAGACTATATCAATCCTACCCAGTTGATGGAAACACAACTTGGTA
Source organism: Solanum raphanifolium (assembly GCA_036250405.1). NCBI lineage: Eukaryota > Viridiplantae > Streptophyta > Magnoliopsida > Solanales > Solanaceae > Solanum > Solanum raphanifolium. Next base: position 32,499 of record JAJOOE010011296.1, read on the forward strand.
ACGATTTTTACCTTTTTATGATGTCTAGCTAAAACCCTAATTCTTGGGGTGTGAATATGTGATTATGGGTTGATATAATTGTTGAGTATTATTAATTGATAGTTTAATTGTTGCTTAAAGGTGTTTTCGTTCAGTAATTGTGGTTGAATTTAATGGGTTGTAGTTGCAAATACAATCTTAACTTCGTGTTTTTGGCTTGCTCGAGAGAGAGATTTTAAAACTAAAATTACCGAATCGATGGTCTGTGGGTATTGGGTTGTTATGGGTTCAGCTCGAGAGAGTGAACCCTAAACTTTTTTCCACACATTCTGCTCGAGAGAGTGAATGGACTAAAGCGAAGGCTGTGCTTAATTGCTGCTTATTGGTGTTCGAGAGAAACCAATTTGATTCGGGGTAAATTGTTCGAGAGAAAGTTTATCCTAACTAAAGTCTAGCTTAATCACTGATTTGCAGCTGTTTACTATTAATTGCAATTACCCGGTTGTCTATCTTATCCCATAATCCAATCACATCCCAATAATCCATCTCCATAATTGTTATTTTCGTATTATTTGCTGTTTTAGTTGATAGTGGAAACCAAACCCCCTGATATTTGACACTTGTGTCACCCCTAATTTGAACCATGCTTTTAATCGTAAATGTTTTTAGCTATGATTGACTTGAGCATATTCTTACTTGCATATTGATTCTCAATTACGAACCACTCCCTTTGGACTCGACCCCAACTCACATAGTTGGGTTATATTACTATTGAACGATCGTTGACACTTAGTATTGGATGAAGTGTCCTGATACGCGAAATCACTGCATCATGAAATGATGTAGGCCAAATGGCTTTGTACGTGGAATGTATGAGCATGTAAGGGGAATTCTAAAGCATAAAATAAGCTTGAACTTGATAAAAAGGAAATATACTTACTTCTTTCCAAACTTACTCAACTCAAGGAATACTCAAGGATACTCAAAACTACTCAAACTTACTCAACACAGAGGTACTCAAGGATAAGATACTCAACTCAGTAATAAGGTTCTCAACTCTGTGAAACTCAACAATAAGGTACTCGACACAATGAAGCACATATCAACTCAAGATACTTAACTTGAAGGTACTCAACTTAAGATACTCAACTCGAAATACTCAACTCGTGATACTCAAGGATAAAGCAGTAGTAAAAGATACAATAAATATGGAAAGCTGTAAAACTGTAGATAGCAACTCAATGTATTGAAAAATACAATAATACTCAGTGTGTATATAAAAATACAATATAACTCTGTGGGAGTTTCTCTAACCGAAAACCATCACTATGAGCTATGTGATGATACAACGTCTCTCCCACGCTGCTAGAACTGTCCTATATTTTGCCAAGGTATAAGACCTCTCAACTAAGTGGATCCACTAGTGTGTGCTAAAAAGCACTAAGGAATCATCTAAAAAGTATGATCCTTTCGACCCACGCCGATTACATGGTTTATGTGGGCTGTGAGTTGTATGAACTCTGCCCCATATTGGTGCTCAATACTACACCCAAAATATACTCAACTGATATGTTTAAAAACATAACTTTTTCTGTGGTTTGAGATTATTACTCAAAATCTTTCTCTAAAAAGAGATGTTACTCAACTGCTCAAAACTCTTTTGGAAATCTCAGTTTCCTCCTCTTTTAAATGTGAAAACATTTACTCTTGGGAATACTTAGTTCCCATTTGTCATTTTAAGGAAAATGAACTCGACTCTACTCTTTTTCAACTCAAGTGCTCAAGTCTTAAAACAAGTAAGATGTAAAAGACTTCTTAAAATAGGGTTCATGCCAAATGATGAACGTGAACGATTCAATGCAAGGTTTTCAATAACCATACAAAGAAATCGATACTCGGAAGTCAAAAACTCAGAACTCAAGAACTTCAATGATACTACTCATTTCAAAAAGGCTCAACTCATAAGGTTCATGTAGAATTATGGGGATGAACAACTTTACTCAAGGACTCAATGAGCATCTTGTAATAGTTCCATGAGTAGGAATATAATCTCAGAAGGGTTAGGAATTCAATACTCAAGACTTAGAACTTGAATATACTACTCCTCTCAAAGGTACTCAATTTATGAAGTTCATGCGGAATTTATGGGCATGAACGACTCGACTCGAGGGTCTACATAACAATGTGGAACTCATGTATCCGACAATTCTCATTCTTATACTTACTTCCTCAAAACTTAGCTCAAATTGATAGTTGATCTCAAAGGATTCACAATTGAACTCAAAGACTTTCTTGAACTCTACTCTTAACTCTCTCTTGAATGTAAATTATGAATTCAAGAGTTATGGTTCATGATATGAAGGATATCGTGATGATAAACTAGACTTATGAATACATTCTTCTCATTCTCATACTCACTTGCTCGAGTCTTGAAACAAGTTACTAGAAGTTGTAGAAGACTCCACAAAAGGACTCAAAGAGATTTTTCTTAGAATGTCGGAAAGAATTCTCAAAACTTAACTCTACCTTGAATTTGAATTATGAATTCAAGGTTAGGATCATGTTATGAATGATTTCTAGGTGTTTAGAAGTAGCTTAGAGTAGTTAGAATCGAAAAGGAGTGAAGGTACCCTTTGAAAGAACTCAAACAGAGCAACCAATCGCAAACTGGACCGGACAGCGACCCTGGAGCACTGAGTGGTGCGGGGCACCAGCCCCTAAACTTCAGAGCATAATTTGGGGCGCACTGGCTGGCGCAACGCGCTAGTCCCCAACCCAGAAAATCCGACAAATTTCCTTGCTCGTTTTCTCACCCTAACTCGCTTAGATTTGAACGGTTTCTTCCCCAATCACTTGGATTCAATTACTTAACATAAGTACACTCTAATCTACTCAATACATCCCTCAAAAAACTCACTTCCATCTCAATAAATCATCTAAAACCCCAACACAACAAGATTTAGGATAAACTTCAAGAACACTTCTCAAGAACTCATCAAGAACTCTAATCTTTCAACTTAAAGAATGAAATTTCGCTGAAAATAACACGATTGGCATGTGGGTGAACAAACCCAACACTATGGAAGCTTACATAACTCGTAGGGATTAAACCCATGGTGAAAATCCGCAACAAAACGCAAGAACCTCGACGAATGCCTTGATCCTCTCCTCTTTCTCCTCTTCTTTTCTCTTCTCTCAAATCCCTAACTTATTTTTATGAAGTGTAAACTAAATCCAATCAGTTTTGTCCCCAACTTAATTACCAAAAATTAATTTAATTAATTTGGTAGTGAAAACACCATAATACCCGTTTTGACTTTCCTTAGCTAGACAACCCAACTCCGAATGGACATATCTCCCTCATACGAACTCGAAACTGAGCAAACTTGGTGGCGTTGGAAAGATAATTCAAAGATCTTTCCTACGGTATCTGGTAGAACACCTAACTCATCATGATATAGTAGTTATAGTCGTTTGAAGTTGATCCAAAACTCATACTTAGCTTAACTTTGTCAAACTTTCCAAATTTGATTATTTCCAAATACGGTTTCTTTCCAATTTTAAGTTTTTCTAGTTCTTTCAAAAAGCGAGGTGTTACAAATATTTAATTAAAATATTCACAAAATATTTAATGAAAACATTCACAAACATAAATCTATGTCTATATCTAATATTAGGGGTGTGCAAAAACCGATTTAACCAATAAACCGAACCGAAAAAAACACTATTGGTTTATTGATATTGGGTTATTGGGCTAACGGTTTTTAAACGGTTTTGCAAAATTTTTTATTGGGTTATTGGTTCGGTTTCCGGTTTTATAATTTTTGTTAATGGTTAAACCGATAACCCAATAAGACTATACTAAATTTACTAGTTTTATTGTTAATGGTTAAACGATTGTTACTTTCACACTTTTTGTTAATGGTTAAACGATTGTTACTTTCACACTTTTTGTTAATGGTTAAACGATTGTTACTTTCACACTTTTTCCTTTGAATGTGTCTAGTGTCTAAACTTGCAAGA